>CAUYQV010056683.1:0-10585 GCA_963574575.1 Galagoides demidoff | reverse complement strand
GAGAATGGTGGCATGGCGCAGCGGGTCACAGATGGCCACATAACGGTCAATGGCCATGGCCAGGAAGAATCCTGACTCCATGGCCGTAAAGCTGTGGATGAAGAACATTTGGGCCAGACAAGCATCAAAGGCAATGTCATGAACCCCGAACCAGAAGAGGCAGAGCATGCGGGGCAGTGTTGACGTGGAGAGGACCAGGTCAGTGAGAGAGAGCATGCACAGAAACAGGAACATAGGCTCGTGGAGACTTCGCTCTGCCCTCACTACGGCCAGGATGGTCACGTTCCCCACCACGGCCACCACGTACATGGAGCAGAAGGGGATTCCAATCCAGACGTGCAGGTGCTCTAGTCCTGGGATGCCCAGAAGCAAGAAGGTGACAGGGGAGGGGCGAGAAGTGTTGAGAGGGGGCATTTTTTGTTGTTGTTCCCTTTGCCTTCTATCAGTTCTTCTGAAAACCAAGTTGCTATGATAATGTGATCAGAACCAGAGGGCGAAAAGTACTATAACGGTTTTTTTTTTTTCTCGCAAGCACCTTTAATTACCTGTAGTTACCATTAATCTGGAGTATTTAATCTCCCTGGGAGAAGAACAATAGAATAACCTATAAAATCAGTTTACTTATAAATGCTGAAAGATAATTCTTATATCATTTCGTAGTATCACAAGTATCATAGTGACACATACCTGTAATCCTAGCACTCTGGGAGGCTGAGGCAGGAGGATCACTTGAACCCAGGAAGGTGAGCTTGCTATGAGCTAGGCTGATGCCACTGCACTCTAGCCTGTAGCAACAGAGACTGTCTCAATTTTTTTCATTTTCTGAGTAGATAATCTATAACAAATCATTTTCCAGGAACTGGGAATAAAATTTATGGACAATTCATATAGGTAAAATACGTGAGACAGTAAAACACTATAGGAGAATGAATACTGACTAGTGGGCACAGCATTCAGTTAGTTGGTGAGAATTTCACCTTCATGTTGCTACTTGAATGATGAAGCTTATGTTACACAGATGCTATGTTTTTATGTATTCTGTTAGTGAAAACTCCAATAAAAATTGCCATGCAAAAGAAACAAACGACTAAAGATAAGAAGGTCAGTAATTTTAAAACTTAGCAAGAAAGAAAGTTATAGGAGATGCGGTCATTTTATGCCTGTCAGCTTCTTCCTATCTTTGGTGTTTCTGCTTCCCACTGAAGAGAAATACTAGTTGCATTAGCAATTATCTGGAGGATGATGAAAACTTGTCTCCTTCATTTTCTTTTATTAGTATTTTCTAAAAACTCTTATTTTGGAGTCAAGAAAATCAGTACCAAACCTGTTATAGGTAATGATCCCACGACTTGTCGCATTTTTCATCTACATTCTCATTAGAAAGGGAAAAACACAAATAGAATACTGTCATTTATTACATAGTATTTTATTTGTGTTTTTCCCTTTCTGATCCCCTACTCATGCCTGCCAAAAAGGTTTATTTCAGACACATTCACTGTTTTCCCAAAAGTGCTGAATCAGTGTGATATATACGCCCTAATTATAGAAATCCTGAATTTAAGACTACCAAAAATTTAGAACTCATGGAACATATACCCAGATACGAAAAATATAGAAAATTATTCCTCATAATAAGAGGTGCATTTACATGGTACCTTGGGCTTAAACTTAGTACTTAGAACTTTTTATGGATGAAACAGGACTTTTGAAGTGCTTTTCTTTGAGCTCTAACTCAGGATTTCTCTCCTGGGGGTGACTTTTCTATGAATAGAGGAGATAAACAGAGTCCCTCTAAAATTCCATGCAGTTATGATAAGGACCCTTGCTTTAGGTAGAAGATTCCACAACCCATACTGTAATTCCTTTACACAATAGAAATAAATGGTCTTAGTCCCTCTCAGTATGAACATGATGTTGATGTTATCGGTGTGGCTTCTAAACTAGGATTAGCTAATCTTCACATGGAGGGTGTCATTTACCACACTGTTTATGCAATTATTCTAAAAATAAAAAATATAATGGCTGTTTATTTCCCATTACCTATTTACTTACTTCTATCATATAAGGTAGGACATATGCTCTTTGGAATTAATAGAGTATCTATTAATATTATTAAGAAAAATGTATCTCTTAACATTAACCACACTTGCTACCCTTCCCATCCACATTGATTCTGACTTGGATCATTTTACAAGGCAGGTGGATGCCTATCACTTACTTTCATTTGTTGACATAGAAGTTCACACTGCAACATACACAAAGCAGTTAATTTGTTTGGAGTGGTAAATTGGCCTACTAATGTCAGAAAGGAGATACAACCTCTGAAGACAAAGACAGAACAGCTGGCATTTCTATTTATGTAGAAAAGCAGCTTCCTGTATGTTTCTTCTCAGAACTCCACTGGATATTCAAGTCTCCGCAGCAGAAAAGCCCTAGGATAAAGTGATTGGGCACAAAGCAGGAGGTAGGAGGGTTAAAGAAGAGAAGAGCTATAAGTCACCTCAAACACATCAGAAGGTCACCTTGTGAAGTACCATTTCCACCCCCCTTCAAGCGGAATCTGATTTTCTTATGTCTCAGACACATTCTTGTACATATAATATATACTCACACTAATTGTAAAGGGTTGCCTCTGAATGTCCTTTCCAGAGTTATGACAACATGCTCATGCTCCTCAAACATCATTAATTTAGGAAATATTTTCTAGTCTTTAACATTCGCTGGACACTGATCTTACTGTATTGAATAACACTTGAGCAATGAAAATACAGTTTGCTTATTTTTACCTTTATAAAATAACTTTAATCAAGTAATTTATTAGCAAAAACTTATCCCAGAGGGGAGAGTAGGATAATTATGTAGAAATGATAATAAAAGACCAAATTAAGCTTAGTGAGTCAAAGAAAACCCTCTTGAATAAATGCTACTTTGGCTGAAATTGTGAAGACTATATATAACATTGCTTCTTTATTAAAGGGAGGACCCAGGGGAGCCAGCTTTGTAAGTCAGGATTGCTAGCTGTTCTGTCTTTGTCTTCAGAGGTTGTATCTCCCTAGGTCCTGTCCTCATACAAACTTTGATCCAGTTCATTCAGAACACTATTTGCAGCTTAACCCCCAACAACATGGGATCCAGGTCCTAATTTTAAAAGAGATTTGCTCAAGAAAGACAACGCCGAAAACTTCCTAACCCTAATAACTTCCCTATACCCCTAAAAGAGTTGGTACCACCAGCCAGCAGGAAGCAGTTCTTTAGAGATTTCTGTGAACCCATTCCTTAAAATAAAAAGAGGGGAAATGTGGGGAAAGGATTCTTGTAACTCTGATAGGAGTACAGCCATTTTAGAAAATCAGGTTAGAAGCCGGCAATCCCCTCCCCAGATTCCTGGAGTGCCTCAAGGCCAGAGTTCCTGGAAATATCCTAAACACAACCTTGACCCTAAATATATGCCCATAATCTTAAAGATATGCTCATAATGCTGACCCTCACAAAAGAGGAGCCCCTGTCAGTACTCTGGTCTGGGTTCAGTCCCCATTTCAGCTATTCTGATAAGGCTAATAAAAACCTTTTGCAACTGGGTGGGAGCTGAAGTGACAGCTGGTCAGTCTTCTTTCTCCCTTTCCCCTGTATTGAAGTCTTTCCTTATTCCTGAAAAAAAAAGAAATGACATATATTTTGTTTCCTGAGATTTAAATAGAGCTGGATTAAAAATAGATCCAATTCTGGGGCAACAGAAATCTGCACAGATCCTTGAGTAGTCACAAAACATACAAAATAAACTTTATATTTTGGTCTATAAATAACTTTCTTTCATTTATTAGGTCTTCAATAAGTATATATTGGACATATAAATGCCATTCGGATCCTACAAGGGTAGAATTAGAAAGTGCACATATGCTCAGATATATACACTGATTAATGTCACTGTTTTGTATAAGCACTCATGGTGCAATTTTTTTGATGTCACATTCCTGAAAATGCCAACCTGTAGTTGATTCCAGTATTCACAAGGTATCTATATTTTAATTCCATCAATATATTCATATCATATAACATATGGTCAAAATGAGAAAAAACCTCACTTCTATCGTACCCTTTAAGAGATGTGTGTTTCCTAGAAGCTAGTTCTTTCTTCATTTTATTCATAGAGAATAAAATAAGGTGCATTCCCTCTATTCAAAGATTTATATCTCTTCCCATGAATCTATGTCATTTAAATATTAAGAAAGCAATTTTGGGGGGAATCTTATGTCCTTTAAAGTTTTTCATAAAACTGACAGTCTAGTTTCCTCCTCTTTAAAACTTGCCTCGTTCATCAAAATTTTAATTAGCTCAAAAAAGAACTTATTCAGAGCCAAGAAGCAATACAAGCACATAGCTTCTATATGTGACAGCTTTAGCACAGTAATCTCAAAGGATAAGCAAGAATAACATATGACATAAACAGGTCCCTTTGGAACCATTGGGGAGAGGGATTTGTTTTGTTATTGCTGATGATGGATAATATACAGAATTTCAAGAATAATAATTTACCTGTGCATTCTCTTAGGTTTATACCTGCAGGTGTAGCTATTTCTCAATAGTTAGATAGGTACATATAATATAATTTGTCAACAACTTTCCAGGACCAGTCCTGAATGGAAGAGAAAAGACACAGAATATATTCTTTATTCCTTTAATTAGACCAGCTTAATTTAAATATTAACTTATGCCAGAACCTTTATATACAAGAAGATAGTATAATAATATTTTTAAAATATTAAAAGAAAAAAAGGGAAGAATCTTATATCTGGAAAAATTTTCCTTTGAAATAAGGGTGAAATTAAGATATGTCCAGATAAAAGCTGAAAGAGTAATTTATTACTATATATGCCTTATAGGAAATACAAGGTTCCATACAAAATGAAGAATTATTTTTTCAAAGTCTTGAAAGTATAATGTTGGTATTTTAATGGGGACGGCGTTGAATCTATAGATTGCTTTGGGAAGTATAGACATTTTAACAATGTTGATTCCTCCCAGTCATGAGTATGGTATGTTCTTCCATTTGTTAATATTTTCTGTTATTTATTTTCTTAGGGTTTCATAATTTTCTTTATAGAAGTTCTTCACCTCTTTTCTTAGGTACATCATGGAATAATATTCACCCATTAAGAAAGATGGAGACTTTACATCTTTTGTGTTAAACTGGATGGAAGTGGAACATATAATTCATAGTAAAGCGTCATAAGAATGGAAAAGCAAGAATCCTACATACTCAATTCTGATATGAGGACAACTGATGACCTATTACACATTGGGGAGTGGAGGGGTCACAGGGTGCAATACAACTCTTGGGGATGGGTCACAATTATAAGAGGGATGTTACCTAACAAATGCAATCAGTCTAACCTGGTTCTTTGTACCCTTAATGAATCCCCTCCCCTTCCAGAAAAAGGAAATACAAAGGGATTGTTTCACTTTTAAATAAGAAAATTAGAGAAGAATGCAAATCTACATTAAAATATCAGAATGTTCTGCTGGGCACAATGCTTCATGCCTGTAATCTCAGCACTCTGGGAGGCCAATATGGGAGGATCACTTGAGCTAGGAGTCTGAGATCAGCCTGAGCAAGAACGAGAGCTGTGTCTACTCTACTATAGTAGAAAACCTAGCCGAGCATGGTGGTGTAGACATGCAGTCCCAGTTACTCAGGAGGCTGAGGCACAAGGATCACTAGAACCAGGAGTTGCAGGATTCTGTGAGCTATGATGCTACAGCACTATACCCAGGGTGAAAGAGTGAGACTCTGCCTCAAAATAAAACATATATGTATATATTAGAATGTTCTTCAGTAAAGATAAACATAAAGATAATTTTTAAAAAATCATTGTAATTTTGTTCGTATTATTCTTTACTCTAAAATTTATTATTTAATATTTTAAAACATAAAGTAATTATATGTTAATGAATAGACTATATAGAAAAATTTTTCATGATACCAATAATACAGTGTGTATGTATGTAAGCAGTGCTTCCCAAAGAAATCTCTATAAGAGTAGAGTCTTAGTATGTGATTGAAATTAAATGGATATCAGTTTAAAATGTATTTAAGATATTATATATAATCTCTATGCTAACCACAAAAAAATTATAGAATATACACAGAAGGAAATCAAAAAGTGTTACCACAAAGTCAACTGAACACAAATGAGGGCAACAAGCAAGAAAAAGAGGGGCAAAAATAGTGTAAGACATAAAGAAAATTAATAACCAAATGCCACTAGGTTATTTTCCCTAAGTAATTACTTTAAATGTGTTTTAAACTTAAACTTCCCAGTTAAAAGTTATAGATTTGGAGAAAGAAAAGAAATAAAATAACAGTATTTAATTATTCTATCTAAAATACAATCACACGGACAAGGAACACATCTAGTTTGAAAGTAAAAGGATGGGACAAAATATTCCATGTACATGCTAACCCAAAGAGAACAGTAGTGGCCAAATTAATTTCAGACACTATAAAGTTAAAATCTATTACAGCAGAAAAAAACATTATGTAATGACCAAATCACAATTAAACAAGATAATATAGCAAATATAAACATGTATGCCCTGAAGACCAGAGCTCCTAATATGCAAAGCAAATATTGACAGAATTAAAGGGAGAAATAAGGATTCTATAAAAATTATTGGAGAGTTCAATATTCCAATTTCAATAATTCATATAAAACATACAAAATAAATTGGGAAATAGAGAACTTGAACAACACAGTAGAGCAATGTAGATAATATTCTACCCAATAATAGAATACACATTTTTCTCAACCACACAGGGAATCTTATCCAGAATTTCCATAGGTCTTGTTATAACATAAGTCTTAAGAAATGTAAAAATAGTGATTGTATACAATGTATATTTTCTGATCACTATGGAATTAAACTGGAAGCTAATGGAGAAAGGTATCTGGGAAGTCTCCAAATATGTGGAAATTAAAGCACAAAATCTTAATCAACCAATTAGTCAAAGAAGAAATCTCGAGAATAATTAGAAAATATTTGGATAAATAAAACTAAAAAAACCATATAAAAGTATGAGATTCACCAAAAACAAACGTAAAGAGAGAACTTTCTAAACATGAATGCTTACATTAGAAAGTGAACAGAGAGATCTTAAGTGAACGACTTAAATTTATACCTTATGAACTAGAAAAAACAACAAAAAAGAAAAGACTGAGTCCAAATCAGGCACAACTAAAGAAATAAGAAATATTAATGCACAGATATACAAAATAGAAAACAGAAAAACACTAGAGAAAATCAATGAAAAATTCTGTTCTTTCAAAATATGAACAGAATTAACAAAATGTTAACTATATATACAAAGGGGAAAAAGAGAAGGCTCAATAACTAAGAGGAACAACGAAAGAGATATAGGGTAACAAATTATACAGAAATAAAAATGATTTTTAATAATTTAATAACCTAGATGAATTAGAACAATTTCTAAGGAGTGGAAAACTACTGAGACTGAAGTGCAAAGAAACAGAGTTTCTGATTTATTATAACTGTTCAGGATGATGTCAGCTGTGGGTTTGTCACACAAGGTTGTTATCATTTTTGGTTTTATTCCTTCTATATTTAGTTAGCTGGGGGGTTTTGTCATGAAAGAGTCCTGGATTTTGTCCAATGTTCTGCCTACATCTATTAAGATGATCATACAGTCTTTGTAGTCTTCATCAAAATACAAGATCCTATTTCACAAATCTAGAAAAAGTAATTCTCCTCTTTGTTTGGAACCAGAAAAGAGCTCAAATAGTCAAAGTAATCTTAAGCAAAAATAACCAATCTGGAGGTATGAGATTGCCAGACTTCAAAGAATACTTCAAGTAACCAAAACAGCATGGCATTGGCACAAAAGAAGATACATAGGCCAATGGAGCAAAACAGAGAACCCTGATTAAGAAAACCATCCACATACAGTCAATGGATCTTTAACAATGCAGACAATGATATACACCAGGGGGGAAAGTCCTATTCAGTAAAGGATGCTGAGAAATTTGGATAGCCACATCCATTCTTTCACACAGAAGACTGAAACGGGATCCTTATCTCCCACAACTCACAAAAATTAACTCAAGATGAATAAAAGATTTGAATGTAAGGCATGAAATCATAAAAATTTTAGAAGAAATTGTGAGAAAAACTTTTCTAGATATTGGTCTAGATGAAGAATTTATGACTAACATTCTGATGGCAATTGCAGCAACAATAATAAATACATGACACTTGATTGAATTAAAAATTAAATGACATTCAAAAGCCTCCACAGAGCTATGGAAATAATTAAAAAACCAAATAGAGAAGCTAAAGAGTGGGAGAGAAATATTCACAAATGATACATCTGGTCAAGAGCTAATATCTAGAATCTATGAAGAAAAACAATTCAGCAAGAAAAAAAATAAAGATGGGCAAAAGACAAATAGCTTGTCAAAAGAAGATAGACAAATGGCCAATAAATATAACAAAAATGCTTAATGTCACTAATCAGGAAAGTGCAAAATAAAAACTGCAATGATATAGGACCTTACTCCTATTAGAATGACTTTTATTATATTAAAATTTCAAAACAATAGGTGCAGGAGGGAATATAGAGCAAAATGAATGTTTAAACACTGTTGGTGGAATTGCAAATTAGTATAACTTCTATGGAAAGTAGTGTGGAAGTACCTCAAAGAACTTAAAGTAGTGAATAGATTGCTTCCGGTAAAGAAGCTTGGCGTTGAGAAGGATAATGACACTCTAGGGATATAAAAAGAATATGATGCTCTGTGATCAGTCCAATTTTTAAGGCAAGCCCAGGGACTGTTTCATTAATATCTACATGTGCTGGACATTTGGTGGCCAGTTGATAAAACCAGCCCATGCTCGCACCTGCAGACCAGTCCTCAGCTCCATCCAGGTAAATTTCTCCTTCTGGAACTTAGGACCTGAGAGAAGATGGCAGTTTATTTTCAGAAAACTTAGTAGTGTAGGGGCTTCATATACTTTACTCAATGATGGTTTTGCCTCTGTTTTCTCTGTGTTTATAATTTGTCACAAGAAAGAATAAAAGGCTAAATTAGTGTAATTTTGAGTTAAATATTTTCATAAGTAATTAGATAATATCTTCTTGTGTTTCTCGTCTCTAAATGATTAATGACATAAGCAATATTGTAATCATGTTTTCTGGATTCTAGTTAATTCTCTCCCATTTAATCATAATGTTCCCTGATTTATTGAAAATAAAAAAAGAATACCTTAGAGACTACTGCCATTAGTCTCTGTACAAATGTGGCAGGTGGTTGAGTAATGTAAAAAGTAGGAAATAGACTGAAGAATCATTTGCCTTCAAAAGACTTAATGCCTGATTTATTTACCCAGCAGCTCAGTCCTCTCTGTGTCAGGCAAGGGCACTCCAACCTCCTTTTTGCCTGTTTTCTTCCCTTGGAGATCATTTATTGTCTCTCCTTTCCTTCAAATACTTCCATTCAGTCAGTAGGAATGAGAATAACTATATAAGAGCAGTTAGACTATTTAAAAAGCAAGGGTCATCAAGCTCATACCATGCTGTCTCTTACAGAAACTGGGTTTAAGGAAATTCAGATGCATGTATTTTCCCTACAAATTATTATATACTTAGGAGGCCTGTAAATGAAGAATAATCATACGACCTTTTTAACCACAAAGAAAATATGTAAATAGTATGTGACCTTCATATTTCACCTCTGATCATTTGATGACTGCTTGGGAAAAAAAGCTAATCTGACATGAGTGCTTTGAGGCAAGGACTAGACATGGGCATGGGAGCATAACTTCCCAAGGGGAGTACTTCAAAAGCGACCATAGTGATATTCAGCAACGAGGTTTGTAGCACTTTTTTTAGGATGAGTTTGTGAACTTAATTGTCTGACCTCATATACAAGATGGCGAGGAAAAGAGTCTTTGACTCTGGACCTTTCCTCTTCTCACAGAGATTTTTAACATCAAGAAGTTTTTACTTCTCATTATTTTTCTTTTCTCTCTTCCTGGTACTCACAGCCTGCTTTTGCCTTGACACAGTATCAAACTTTTTATAAGCTACTGTTTATTTACTTGATTTGCTCCAGAAAGGGATCTGTTCCATATATCACCCCATTTAACACTAGGTAAGTGAGGTTAGTGTCTTTAAATTGCAGATGAGTCAAATAGTAGGCAAAGTGCTTGGGCAAGATGCCATAAATGTGAATGAGGGATCCAGGATGAGTGCCCAGGTCATCTTTCTGATTTCAAACCTTTATTTTAACCACTTGCTGAATAGTGGACAAGCAACCTGATAAAAGAATTATCATCAAATTGATAGGTGTAATTATACTATTTATTTTGACTTTAACCCACTGGTGCCAAACCGGTAACCCTTGGGTTGCATGAAGATTTTTTTTTTTATTAATTGATAGCTGTATACATTAATGCAAACATGGGGTACATTGTACTGTTTTCATATACAATTTGAAATACTTTCATCAAGCTGGTTAACATAAATTTCATGTCATTTGCTTAGTCATTGTATCGAAACATTTATATTCTA
>CAUYQV010056682.1:0-150582 GCA_963574575.1 Galagoides demidoff | reverse complement strand
CAGGTGGGCTGAGACATTTAGATTCTTGATCAGTAGTTTAATTTAGAGAAGCTGAGATAACTCAAAGGGATGAAACTTATTTTTCCCCTTCTCTTCTCCCTGTATACGTTATCTGGCCATTTCAGATGTTCCATTACCCTCTATCCCTGTTTATCCTGCCATTACCCTTTACCCACCTTCCTGGAAGCCATAATCTCCTCTCTCTCGTTTTTTAACCTTGACTGCTAAGCATTCTTGCATGTTGACTCTGTGGCTGTGCCCAGTAAAAGACTCCAGAATAGCAGGACAGGCTGCTGCATTGTTTCAGGATGCCACCCGGCACATGAAACAGTGCGTGCCCTTTCAGGTTGCCGGGCTTTGCTTTCTGCTGTAAGTTTGGTGGGAAGTCTCTTAATTTTTCCAGCTTTGTCTTCCTTGCTGACCACCATCCCAGGCCGGGGTCCACAGGCACCTCAACAAGTTGGGACACTGTTGGCCACACATTAGAGTCACCTGGGAAGCTCTGACAACTCTTACTGTCCAGTTAACAATCTTGAAGCTCCAGGGCTATGGCCAGGGAATCTGAAGTTCCAACAGGTCCCCCACATTATTCTGATGATCTTCTGAGTTTGGGGTATTGATCGTGGTAATTCAGGCACTGGGTGAGCAGGGTGGAGGGCAAGCTTCCTCAAGTTTCTTTGATTAGGGGGTTTCTGACCTTTCTACCACCTCCATTCCCAGTCTGCTGCCCCCAGAGAGACACCTAATTAGGTCAGAAACACCACATAGTCACTGGGCTGTGGGTTTGGCTGGGTGGGCAGGGAAGAGTGCGTCTTCACCAATCTGGGTATTACCTGGTCCTTTTCACTCTGGGCCCCGGTTTTCTGATTTGTGAAATAATAAAATGATCTCTAAGGCCCCTATTCAAACCGCCCACATCTCTGTGTTCCTCTGCTAGTGCAGTTTCATGAACGGCATCACCAGCTGGTGGACATCACACACAAATGGCTCTCCTTCACTGCCTCTTCCAACCCTGCGGGATGAAAAATATCCAGGAGTAAGCATGAAGGCTCTGGCATCTTAGCCTGGCTCAGATCATGAGCTGTGTGGCCTTGGGCAAGTTACTTGAACTTGCCAAACCTCAGCTTCCCCCTCTGCAAAATGGGAAGAATTATATTATGCACACCACGTGGGCTGCTGCAGGAATAAAATGGGAGGTTGGATACAGAGTGTTGGTGCATGTACCTGGTCCCTGTTAAGAGCTCAATAAATGTCTGGTGATGGTGGTGGTAGCATTCACATAGAGTAAGAGAGGGCCACCCTATAAGCATGGCATTTGTCATAATAAGATCCACAATCCCTGAACGGCACTGCAGTTAACTCATCCCTCACGATGAGTCAGGTTTTGCTGGAGGGCCCTGGCATCCTTGATGCAGGAAGAAAAGCTCCCAGCTCAAAGTGAGTCAGTGTTAGGTGGCTCCAGTGCTGCAGGCCACAGGGGGACTTGGTCTCAGTCCTCAGAACCTCCAGTGTGTGTGGCTAGATGGAGCCCAGGAGATCTTAAACCGAATCATTTAACGGATCAGCGCAGTTAAAACTTATCCCACTGGACAAAACTGGTGGGTCCTGCGAGGTGAGGGACCTGGGCATAAATGTATGCTGCTCTGTCAGGCCCTGGGGCTGAGGGGCCACAGAATCAGGGACAGCAGTTCACAAGGCTCACAGTCCTCCCACCATGGGGCCACGGAGAGGGAAGGAGCCTCACTGCGGTGCCAGAACTTGCCAGTTGGAGGCTGTGAAGGAAGAGGGCAGGGGACACTAACATTTACTCCAGCACCTTCTGAAGACCCCACATCCACTCTGGTGACGTCTGAGCCTGCCAGACACTGCACCAGGTGCCGTACATGGATTTTTGTATCCCATCCAGATGACACCCCCCCATGGGGAGACAGTAAGCCAGGACAGGCAGCCAAAGAAGTGAGTTTTCTTTTCTTTTTTTTTTTTTTGCAGTTTTTTTTTTTTGACTGAGGCTGGGTTTGAACCTGCCACCCCCGGCATATGGGGCCGGCGCCCTACTCCTTTGAGCCACAGGCACCGCCCTGGAAGTGAGTTTTCAATTGCATTTCATTTCGATTAATTCCAACATTAGTAACCACATGTGGCCAGTGGCCACCGTGTCCAATAGCACAGCTCTAGACACTGCTTGAAGGTCATTGTATCCACACTCCAACAATATCAATGGGGCTTCATTCTCTACCCATACCCTGAGCACTCCCCAAATCCCAGCTCCAGTTTGATCCACCCACCTGTTGGATAGGCATCTCTTAGCAAAAGCACCTAAAATCCAGCTAGTGTAGAATGAGACCAACCATATTCTTCCTCAAATTCCATCTTCAAAATCTGCCCAAATGCTCCCCAACCACTGGTTCATCCCCTTCCTTATGCAGCCTCTCACTGGGCCCCCACACTTTCATTTCAGGAACTCCCTTCCCTCCTCCACCTGGTAGCTGGAGCGATTCTTTACAAATGCAAATCCAGGTGACATCTTTCCTTCCTGGCTGCCTCTGCTCTCAGGATCAGACCCCAAGTCCGCTGATCTTCCTCTCCCCACTCTGCCCACACCCTGGGGGGCCTTCAACAGCCGTGGTTAGGCGGTCAGGCAGTAGCCTAGCCGAACCTGGGCTTCTTTCCAAGGCCTCCTCACTCAGTGCCAACAGCTGCTGCTCCGACCTCAGCTGGGGCCAGGGTTTCACAGGGAGGGCCCTTGAGCAAGGACCCAAGGCACCACGCTTAGGAGGACCCCAGGCTTGGTTTAATGCTCCGTTGTCACCATTTTGAGATTCTTAACACTTTTTGAACAAGAGGGACCATATTTTCGTTGTGCACTGAAGCCCACAAATTACGAAGGCAGTCCTGACTAGGGCTATCAGCCCTTCCACGCGGCCTGGGCTTTCTGGCAGCAGGGGAGCTGGGTTCCAAATACAGGAAAGGAGAGAGGAACATGACCCATCTGACTTTTCTCTGTTAGTGATTCAAAGTCCCTTGCTGGGAGAAGCCTTCCCAGCTCTCCCTCTTCCCCAGTTTCTCTGACAATCTCTAGAGGGTTATGTTTCTTCCTAGCAGCCCTGTACTTTTGGGGGGCTACACGCTCATGAGGGCAGGAAACTGGGTTTTGCTCACCACTGTGCCCTGGCCCCCAGCAGTACACCTGGTATAATCTCAATAAACACCTGCCAAGTAGATGGATTAATGAAAAGGAGCTGACAGAGCTTGGATTTGAACCCCAAACTGTTTGACTCTGAGGCTCATGCTTTTTCCCTGAGGCAGGGAAGCAATGGGTGGACTCAAGGCATCAAAGTCAATGCTAACTTCGCCACTTAGGAGCTTTGTGACCTTGGGCAACTATTTAACTTTCCAGACCCTCATATCCTTATCTATAAAACGGAAATTATAGGCTTATGGAAGATAAAATAAAATACGTGTGTAAATCATTAGAAGAGACTCCGATACTCAGCACTCAGTGAATGTGAACTACTCCCAAGTATCCCTAAACACAGCCCAGCTCTCCACTGCCCCTAATGTCTTCCCAGAGATAAGCTGGCCCTTGTCACCAACAGTCAAAAGGCTCCCAATCGTCCTCAGTGTTCAAACCGTTTCCTGGACAATCTTTCAATTTGCAAATTAGAAATGTCAGCGCTCACCTTGAATGAGCCGGATAAGGATGGGATGGCAGTCCACAGTGCTCTAGATTTTAATCAAAGAAAAATAACCAACAATATCAATTTAAAAAAAAACAAACAGCACCTGATGTACACTTTCCAAATTACTGCTCTTCGCCTTTCCTTCCTTTATGTAGATTGCAGTGAAATTACCTTTCTCAGAAAAAATCTCGGCCACACAGAGCATGCTTGTCTCCTCGCAAAGCTGCACACATATTTAGCCTCCGCTTGGGGTTTTATTGTAGAGAGTATAATACGAGGCAAGACGGTTTATCACATTTGGTAGGCCTGCCCCTCATTTTTCCAGCTGCCAGTTTTATTTATTTCATCGCAAGGACAGGTTTGACACGGAGGGTGGGAGGGTGGGGGAGGCATTCCAGGGCTTTGCAGTCCAGCCTTCCTGCACTGTCTGCTTGGGTTGTACAACATTCCCAAGAACAAAATCCCATCTTACATCGCAGGGTGCAGAAGGGAATCTGGAGCAGCCATCCAGGGAGTGACTCAGGGCTCCTGCCCTCATGGTACAACCTAGAACACAGAGGACCTCCCCGAATCACTGCCCGTCACCAGCGGCTCACTCTGGTCTTCAGGGAGATTCTTGGGAGTCCCAGTAGACCCCATTACTGACCCTTCACCCCTGTCCTCACTCACACCCCCTGACGTGTGACTTTGTAATTCCTTCCACTAAAGGGAAAGGATTAGTAGTTCTCTACCCCTTGACTTTGGGTTTGAGCGTGTGATTGCTTTTCTGAGTCCCAAGAGAATGAGGTAGGAGTAAGCACCTGCCCCGGTCCAAGCCTTGCACGGTCACCCTCTTATACCTGTGCATGCCAGGTGAAGCATGGTGTCTGGCAGCTGCTGGGTACACTTCAGGCAGATCTGAGCCCAAATCTCAGTGAGGATCTGGGGCTTGAAATACAGTGGCCTCACTGAGCCTCAAATGTTTCAGCTGCCTCACCTGCCCCCACAGAGATGTAAGGCAATTATGAATAGTCGTTGTTTTTAGCCGCTGGGTTTCAGGATGATTGTCGTGCAGCAATAATACAGGACAAGAGAGTGAGCATCCACTGTGTGCCAAGTACCGTGCTAAGCATTTTGTACTCATTATCACATTTAAGCCTGTGAGGTGCCTGCAAGTTAAGTACTAGTTATGCCCATTTTACAGATAACCACCATGAGGCTCAAAGAGGGACCTGCCCAAGTTTGTACAGGGGAGAGCACTGTTCTAAATGTTTTCCGTGTATTACCTTATTGAATCCTCACAACAATCCTAGGATGGGAGCAATGTTATTTTAAAGATGAGGAAATAGTAATGAAAAGGTTGAGTGACTTGTCCAAGGTCAAAGCAGCCAGGCTGGTGGGATAGTCAAGACTCAAAGGCAAGGCCTGTCTGACTCCAGAGCCCAAGCTCAGCGGAGATCACACCTACTTTGGAGGAGGGTGATACAGAACACTCAGAGGGAGACAGCAGGATCCAAGGCTGGAGAGTTTAGACTTTACACACCAGTGAGTCTCCACCAGGGGAGGGCAGTGGGAATCAGAAATCCCCTTTAGTTTTCTCAAAGCAACATCTGGAGATACATACTTACATTTCACTTGTTTATTTAGTGGTTGACTTCTACCTACTAGACTGTAAGCTCCCAGAGGACAGGGATTTCTGCCTGTTGCGTTCACCAACACATGCCCAGAGCCCAGGACAGGGCCTGGCACATAGTGGGTGCTCATTAAGCAGCACTTACTGAGTGAATGAAGCATAGTCAGTGAAGATTGGCTACGAATTGGCTGAGACCATCTCATGCTCAAGATCACTTATAGGACATGCTTCTGGGCTTAACAGCAACTTTGAGTCCTGGGACAGTGGGACTAACCCTTTAAGCAGGAAAGCCAGGGCATGTTTAAGGAGTAGCTCAGGAAGTTACCAGCTCAATTTACGGAGCACTTTTGCCAACAGGCACTGTTCTGAGCAGTCTATACATGACCTCACATCATGATGACCACCCCAAGGGGCAGGGACTATCACAACCTTGTGCCCCACCTGTTTTATAGGTGAGGAAACTGATACCCAGAGAGTTAAAGTGACTTGTTCCCCAGCTAAGAGAAGTAGCAGAGCCAGAACTTCAATCACTACCCTCTGCCGCCCCTCAAACAACCTAGAGGGGCAAACTCTTCAAGGTCATCCAGTCCAGTGCTTTCATTTACAGATAGGGAAACTGAGGACCCAGAGTGGAAGCACCATGGCCAAGTGAGGGCGCTGCCCAGGAATACAGCGGGGGCTGCGCCTGGGTCTCTAATCACATGGCTAGATCCCTCTTCCCTGCAGACAGCGGGCCCTTGGAGGACAAGGAAGGAAAGGGAGCCAACTCCACCAGCCCCGGGCAGGCGGGAGGGCTTCCTTGGCTGGCAGCCATGCCAGGCTGTGTGTGTGTTCTCAGCAAAGCCCCCCCAGGGACTGGCTTCCCTTCCCAGTGTGAGCTGGCAGATCAGTCGCCTGCCGCCGTGGCTCCAGCCCAGACTCGAGGATTTCCAAGTGTCTGCCGATGGCAGCTCTCCTGAAGTTGCTCTGCAGGCAGGACAATCCCGGACAGCTGTGCCGGAGCTGATCCCTTTTTGGCACCCACCACTCATATGGTGGTGCCTTTAAGAAAGAGTGAGGCTAAATAAAGGGGAACATGTGTATTGACCTAAAGAAGGCCAGGCATGGTGGCTCACACCTGCAATCCTAGCACTCTGGGAGGCCAGGGTGGGTGGACTGCTGAATTTAGGAGTTGGAGACTAGCCTGAGCAAGAGTAAGACCCCATCTTTACTAAAAATAGAAAAGATAGCTGGGTGTTGTAGCAGGTACTTACAATCCCAACTACTCAGGAGGCTGATGCAATAGGATCACCTAAGCCCAACAGTTTGACATTGCTGTGAGCTGTGATGCCACAGCACTCTACCCAGAGTGACAGAGTAAGACTCTGTCTCAAAAGAAGAAAAATCCTAGTAAATACAGAGACCATTTGGACCATTTAATGACTACTTACTATCTGACCCATAACATGACCTTCATAGGTCACTGTTATCATTATTCCCAGGTAATGCTGTGCCAAGTGAAGTACAGAGCCCAGGTAACACTGCTTATGTAATTAATAGCCACAACCACGGACAGCACCTGACACGTGCCAGCCATTTGGGTTGTGCAGTTTGTGCACTGCTTACTTCTAGGGGGCGCCATTCACACAAACTGAACTGTGACCAGTCCACTCTGAAGTTGAACATTGCACAACCTGGCCAACTGCATGCCATGTCCAGGCAGAGGTGACGCCCGAGGCAGGCAATGCCAATCAGCACCTTGCTTCATCACTCCAAGATCTGCTGACCAAATTGGAGTGCTGCAAAAAAACAACGGGGCCGAGTTTGCGCCAACCTGGGTTCGCCTCTGGGATGTGCCCCTTCGTACAAATGTGAGGCCTCGGGGGAGTGCCCGATCTGTACCATGCCGCATTCTCCTCATCTGCAAATCGATGATACTAATAGTACCTTCCCAGGGGTGGGCTGTGAGGTTTCCATGTGCTGAGACACAGAAACAGTCCCTGGCATTGCTGGCATTTGGGATACAATAGCTACTGTGATGAGTAAGGCCTGGAGTAGGGAAGGGAGCCCTGATCAGGGCCGCCCCAGCCCGGGGAAGAGGCTGTGCCGTCCATCAGAGCAGGGCATGGCAGTGAAAAAGTGCCTGCCTCGAACGAGCGTCAGGGCCCCATTTATCAGTGCTCCCCAAACCGACAGGAAAACTGGGTATGCATCACGCCTGGAAGTCAGGGGAAGTCCCCGGAGAGCCAAGCCCAGCGAGTTGTTCACAAAATACTCCATCTTGCAGGGTGCTACGTGCGAGGCTGGGTTGCCTTCTGTCTCTATCATGCATTTTAAAGGGGCTCTTGGGAGGCGATGTGGAGATGGCCCAGCCACCACAGTATCTGTCTTGAGCAGAGACCATGTCTTGGTGGGGCCAGTTCCTTCCCCGAACTACAAATTTTAATGGCCCCTCTCCCCTTACACAAGAGAATATGGAAAGATTTTGCTGTGGAAACAAGTTTTTTCCAGCAGATGGGACATGGATCATTAGGATAAAATCTGGTTGCCATCGACTCTCTTCTGCATAAATTCCAAAGACTTCCAGGCATTCCAATGGGTCTCCTTTTGTTTATGCCATTTACTTAGGATTGGGGCAGAGGGGCAGGAAAGGAGGGTTCCACACTGGCACTCTTAGAGTTCGTAGTGAATGTGGCCCTTCGGAGAGGTGTGTTCACTGCCTGAAGTTTCCTCTGCCCTCTGGGAACTGCGGCTTCCAGCCAGGCCTGACCACACAATGCTCCCTGACCATCTATCTGCATCCCCAGAGAGCTGTATTTTTATTTTAAACAAGAATGTTGTATTGGTGGAAGGTTTTGTCAAGGATAAGGTGAATAACATTTATTAAGCGTACTGTTGGTGGACATTTTGCAGACATGATCTCATTTTATCGTCCCTCCAGCCCTGGGAGGTGTATTGGGTATTTGCAGACCCACTTGAGGGAAGAGCACATTGAGGCTCATGGGAGCGGTGAAGACACCCCCTGGGCAGGGGTAGCTGGTGGGGAGGTCGTGCCACCCCTTCCCTGAGTTTCTGGAAATAGAGCCTGGGGAAACAACCCCTTGCTTTGCAGCCTGCAGCATGCCAGGCACACGGCTTCAGAACAGGGAAGGCCTCGTGGAGGTCCAGGTCTATCAATAAAGGGCCGCAGGCTTTATGCACATCTCTTCACTTTCAGCAGGCCTTGGTTTGCTCATCTGTCAAACAGAAGTTACAGGACCCACCTAATAGGAAGTTGGGAGGATTGCACAACTTCCATGCTGGGGGCATTACAGGTCCCAGGTAAAAGGGCATTTGCACAATCAGAACACATGACCTGGGTCTAAGGCCCATGGGAGCCCGCTCTGCAGCCTGGGGAGAGGAAGGAGCAGGACCCACATCTGGGGCAGGTTGTGGCTGGGGCTGCCTCTCTCATCTCCCAACAGCATGGTGGGGCACAAGCATGGGCTATGAGAGACCTGAGGGCCACAGCCACTATCCTGGAAATTGTTGGTCCACGGTATTTCATTGACAGGGCCAGCCGCAGAGACACAAATGCAGGAGGATGTGGAAGTCAGGTCAGCAGAAGGGGCGAGAATGTCATTCACAAGGCAGGTGTGGGCTAAGGTGGGGGTGAGGAGAGCTCCCACCAGGCAGACTCCTGGGGTGGGGACAGTGGCTTGGGTAAGGTAATAAGGCAATGTGAGAGGAGGAGGGGGAGCTGCAATTTTGTCAGGGCACTGAGGGGATTCAGTTGCAGGATAGAACAGCAGCCAAAAGCCTCAGGAAGCCTGTGCAGGTCAGCAGGTGTGGCTGCACCACCAATTCCCATCGTGTGGGGAAAGAAATGGTACCAAATACCAAAGGCCTTCACCATCTTGCTTTAGCCTCAAAACAACCCTACAAGGCTGGTGTTATGAGGACCACTTTACAGATGAGAAAACAGAGGCTCAGAATGTCAAGTTGGGAGTCAAATCTGCCTTTCTCCCAGGCTACACTTCGCCTCGTGGGACACTCTTAAGCTTGGGCTCCAGGGTCCGCCTGTGCAAGTTCACATTCCAGCTCTGCCACTCAAAGTTGTGTGGCTTCCAGTGAGTGATTTTATCTCTCTAAGCCTCAGTTTTCCCATCTGTAAAATGGGGATGGTACTACTACTAATAAATAGTACCTACTTCCCAGTGTTGCTGTAGAGATTGAATAAAGCATGTCAGTTGATGAGCGAATGGTGCTGTTATTAGAATGATCCTTTTAGATCTATCTCCATCAAGACTAGCTTAGAAGATAGAACCAGGCCAGCGGGTGAGGAGGCTTCTAAGGAGCAGATGGGGGGTGGGAGAGAAGACAAGGAAGGAAGGCAGAAGTCAGCAGGAAGCCCTAAGCCACTGATACCCACTGAGTAAAGAGAAGAGGTGGAGGGTAAGGATGCTATCTATACACATGGGATTTCAAAAACAAAGAGGTGCCTTTTATTTCTTTGCTCACTGTTATTCCTTTGCGTACAAAGCAGTGATTCTCAGACTCTGGGTTCAGGAGTTTCTCCCCCCACTCGGAAACTAACATCTAACTTCAGGGGCCACATTAGTGTAATATCAAAATGACAGAGGCGACCAGCGCTTATCATCCCCACCATTTTGGAGTTTTTTAAAGGACATTTTAACACCAGGGCATCGGCTCAAGATCAAGCGACAGCCTTTAAACTTAATACACTTTGCATCATGGGAGAACTCACTACTGTTCTGTTACTTCTGTCTTGGTTTTTTTTGCCACAGACTGTCGAGCACTTGGGCAGAGAACGGCCCCCTGTGATGGGGCGTTCCTGGTATTGAATATCCCCTGTCCCGCCACTTGGGAATGCTGATGGCTGAGTGTTAATGTAATCATGGACGCAGAGAGCCAGCTGGAAAGGATGAGTCCAACATCCCAAAAAGACAGACAGCTAAGTAAGTCATACCGCTCGCAGACAGCCCGGCTGCCGGGGTTATGTAATCACCTCCCCTTGGCTCCCGTTCGGTTGGTCTAGTTCTTGGTTTGGCCTTTTTTTGTGCTTTTGCTTTCTGAGGCTGAGAAAATGTTGGACATGAAAAGGAACCCATTTGGGAACATGGCACAGACAGCCACCTCATTTGTCTCCAGGCTCGGCACCAAACCCCAGGTTTCCATGGGAGCCGGGACGCAGCCACGAGAGTCTTGGCACCTCATGGTCCCCTGCATGTGAACATGGGCATGGTCGTCAGCCTGGCACACTGGGCAGGAGGCAGGGGACAGCCCTTCCCAGATGGCTGGTTGCTCCTCGACAAACTCAGTTAATGCATTTTAATTTGACCAGGGCCTTTGGAAACCAGGCTGCTTAGGGAGCCAGGAAGTAATCAATCCTCTGCCAATCCATTTTCCTCTGGGCACCGGATCTACATATAGGAACCAGCAAGAGGAGATTAGCTTGAGCGTACCTCAGTAGGAAACTGAGTAAAGGTCACTCCCTCTCTGTGTGTGCTCTGGGCATCCCTAAATAATGGTATTAACCCATAACAATGGTAACACTGACCACTTACCATGTCCCAGACATGATGCTTAGAACACGTCATCTCACTGAATGCTCACACACGGCAGGACGTAGATCCCACTACAATTCCCATTTTAACAAACAAGGAGACTCCAGGCTCAAAAGGTGAAGTTTGAGGGGATGGCCACATGCACGCAAATGGGCACAGACCATTAGGACAGAGAGAATAATGACTCAGCATTTCCCAAACTCACCTGGACATGAGGGTTACCTGGAGCACTTGTTAAAAACACCGATTCCTGGGCCCCACTCCAGACCTACCCAATCAGAAATTCCAGGGGAGAGGGCTGGCAACCTGGATGGTTAACGAGTGTTCTCGGGTTCTCTAATCACGGGCCCATTTGAGTGTTTATCATGTTGTAAAACATTTGGAATGGTGCAGGACGCAGAGTGGTAGCTGCCGTAATATTAGCAGTAATAGTGATTATCATTTTTTTATCATGCTCACAATGTGGGGGAGAGGAGAGCCTTGGGGTCTTCTGCTTCCTTGGGGTGTCCCTGTCCCCTGAGTGTGCACCTCTCTCATCCCTCAGTAGGAGTCCAATGTTCAGAGAGAAGCAGAGCCAAGTTCCAACAACAGAGGGAATGGGTTGGGGAGGGGGCTGTGCCCCTGCTGAGGGGGATTCACCGGGTCCTATTTCCACACTGTTTCCACGACATCATTTGTTCATGGCCATAGCAACCATCACACTACTGTGTTGGTTAAATATCTTCAGAAAGGAGTCTCTCCTGAAGCCTGCTCCGTGGGCCCCTCTGCTTTCCTCTTTTTCCAGCCAGCTGGGTTCTGTTTGGAGATAACTAGTTTTCCAATCCAGCCCCTCCACACATGAGCCACCTACTTCATCAGGTGCCAGAAGAAACAGCAATCAGCTCCAGTGAGGGAGGAAAAGTAGCTGTGGGGGACCTGCTTTGAGATAGGATGTCTGCACACTATACTTTAAAGGTGACAGGAGGGATGTCTCGAGGGTAATTTTTACTTTCACATGACACAGCGGTGCTGGGCCTAATCCTCCTATCCCCCAACTCACACAAGACAGGACACCAGTGTGGCTTGTCCTTGTCTAGGATGGTGCGGAACTCAACCCCAGGTCTGCGGCCTCTAGACTCCTGTACTCCCAGTGTTCACTGATTGTTCCGATTCCCAGAAGGTACCAGTAAGCCAAGCTGCACTTTGTAAACTGCATACAGCAATTTACCCCATGAACTCCCTGCTCGGTAAGACGTGAGGGTCATAGGCCCCTTGTGTAAGATGGAAACAATCAGCTAACCCCCAGTCCCAACTTAGTGGTCTCCTAAATTGCCGTTTCATGCATTGGCTTTTTTTTTTTTTTTTTGTAGTTTTTGGCTGGGGCTGGGTTTGAACCCGCCACCTCCGGCATATGGGGTCACTGCACTACTCCTTTGAGCCACAGGTGCCGCCCTACGCATTGGATTTTAAAATGAGGTTGAAGGACACTGAGAACTGTGTGCCAATGCAATGCCCTGGAACTCAGGAACCACGAGGAGGACGCAGAGAGACATTTCTGAATGCATAGAGCATACACAAAGGATATCGCTATCTGAAACGCTGCTTCTCAAGTGGTCCTAGGAACCTGCACACTTGCTCCCCAAGCCTCTCCTTAGAGTTGGAAGATACCCCCCTGGCCTGCCAATGAGCTCTGAGACTGTAAATTTTTCTCTGGGAACCAACCATGCTGTTGCGTGTCTGTGTTATCTAATCTCTGTGGGGACAGGCCCACGGCCATGGTTAAATTGCTCTGAAAAATGACTCTATCACAGTGGGGACAGGCATGCATAAACACCAGGCTCCGGGAAAGAAACCTGGGCCCTGTGCGCACACTCACCTCCCAGACTGGTGTAGCATCTGTCACTGCTCGCTGGATCGGGCGTTCTTCTCCCGGTGGGTGCCCACCCCAGCCCCAACCCCACACCACAGCAGACAGTTCGCGCAGGCTGCATAGTGAAAAGGTCTGTAATTCACACAGAACCTAAGAAAGCAACAAAATAAAGCAAAGGAACAAAGGGCCTGCTAAGGACCCGTGGGCATCCTAGGCTTTTTCCTTTGCAGCATTTCCCATGATTATAATTAAGTTATTATTTCTATCTAGACAAAGAGCAGTGAACAGTGAGCCTAGAAAAAGACCCGCAGATATGCAGTAATTTATGTTTATGTCAATCTAGTAGAGAACAGAGATGGTGTCACAAGACAGTGTGGAAGCCATGCACTGTCCAAACCAAGGTGTTGGGACAAATGACTTTCCTTTGAGGAACCAAAAAAAACAAAGATCAGATCCCTATCTCACACTACGCACAGAAAGAAGTTCCAGATGGATGAACGATCCAAACATGAACTTGAAACATAAATGTCAACTCAATGAGAAGAAAACACAGGCGAAGATCTTCAGGCTCTCAGGCCTTTCTCAAGGCAAAGTCAGAACAGAAAAGATCAATCAGTTTAACCATAACAAAATTTAAAACTTCTGGATGACAAAAAGCCTAAAGAACAAAACCTCAGTGAAAAGTCAGATGCCAGGAAAAGGCATTTGCAACATAATTGATAATGGATAAAGAATCAGTCTCCAAAACATCATCAAGAACTCTCACCAAATAAAATAAGATAATGAAAGATAACCAATCCAATAATAGGTAAAGAATCTGAACAGGGATTTTACTGAATAGGAGACCCACATACTCAGAAAACAGAGAGTTACGTTCAACTCACTCATGATCAGAAATATGTAAATGACAAGTCTAAGCTACCATTCCACACCCCATCTGCCCAGCAAAATTTAAATGTCTAATAATACCATACAGTGGTGAGAATGTGGAGGAACAAGAACTCCCAGACGCTGCGAGTATAAATCAGTACAAATACTTTGCAGAACAGACTGGGGCTGGCCAGTCAGGCTGCAAATGTGCACACCCTGTGATTCAGCAATTCTCCTTCTAGGAATACCTCCCACTGCAGCCCAGAGCAAGGCAAGTAGGACAGGGCACAGCCGCGTACCTGTGAGAGCAAAGGCCGGGGATTGAAAAAAGAGCGTGTGGCCAACAAAACCAAGGAGCCAACTCTAGATTTTTAACACAGATAACATCAGGGGAAAAAAAACGATATTGGCTGAAAAAAACTGAGTTGCAGAGTATCACCCACAGTTTGATGTTATAGATGTAAATGAAACACACAAAAAGATCATCTATGATTTATGAACACATGGGGAGGGCAAAATATAAAGACGAATTGGAAGACTGTGTCCCAAATGTAAGATCAAGGCTGCCTCCAGGGAAGGAGAAAGGCCCCGGTGGGTGGCTAACAAGCGGGATTTCGGCTCTAGTTAAAATGTTTTACTTCTTTTTATGTGAGAAAATCATGCAGAAATTATCAACCTCTATTCATTCTGGTGGGTGATTTTCTATCCCCCTCATCTTTAATTATTGAAAAGCGCCTAATCCCAAAGCAAATAAAATCAGAATTTACCATGTGAAAAAATCATCTTTGTCACTATTTTTTTCGGAGCCTCCTCCCCCAACCCAGGGTGGAGCTTGGGTTCACCTTGACTTTTGCTACCAATCCGAGGCTTGGCAAAGGCTGCTGGATGAATAGGCCTTTTGAATGCCCTGCCCCATTCAGTTTTCACAATTCCCAGGAGCGTCCATAGATGGGAAAACTGCAGTTTGGCAGGGTTAAACCACTTGCCAAAGCTTGCAAGGCTGGCAGAGTTTGAACATGGACCTAATGCTACAGACCAGGATAGGGGACATTCAGAGAAGACAGAGGAAAAGATAGGGGTGGAGCATGGGAGTGGTAGGTATTGTTCTAAGTGCTTTATATGCATAAACTTATTTAAATAACACAAAGGTGTTATTATTAACCTGGGGGAGGACAATGAGGAGAGACACGGGGAGGATGGGTGGGGTTGTAAAGGGCCTGAGATACAAATGCAGGGAAAGTCACTCTCTCAATTTCCCATGGGCCTCACACTGGGCCTACAGACTTCAGGGCCAGGAATGCAAGTGGGGCAAGCTCAGAGCTCCATGGAGAGGCCAGAGAGTAAGAAGGACCCAGGGAAAACCCAGGACTTCTGCACAGCATGGCCCTCCAGGGCTGACTGCAGGGCTGCCGCTGGCTCTGCTGGGAGTCCCAGGCCACCCCAAGGGAAGCCTCTGGCCTGCTTCAACCTCAATTTGGGGGAATAATAATGTTACTTCTTCTTTGTAGTGATGATCATAATGATAACAATGACAATAGCTACCACTTACTGAGAACTTGCTCTGGACCATTGTTCAAGTGCTTTACAGGCAGTAACTGACCTACACAGCACAACCATTCTAGGAGGGAACTATTATTATCTTGCAGGGGAAGAAACTGAGGCACCAAGAGGTTAAGGAACACAGGGCTAACAGTTATAGCTGGGATATGAACCCCTATAGTTTGGCTCAAACACCCATATTCCTAACAGTCAGGCTATTAAAAAAAATAAACAGTTCACATCAACAGTGTTATAGTTTTACAAAAGCCTGTCTGCTCATTTCTTCATTTAAGCCTTAAGTGGTCTTAATGCAGTGATGCTGTCCCCACCACTACCAGGGTGGCTCAGATCAGAAAAGACAGAGATTTGGGTACCAGGAGGCAGTACTAAGTTAAAGGATGCAAACTTTCCTAACAAAAACGCTGTGTCTTTATAATTCTGACTTTGACTCTGGAATTCTTTTGCCCATAATTCTGTGACTTTGGGTAAGTTGATTACTCTTGCTAAGCCTCAGTTTCCCTCTCTGAGAAATGGGCCAATAAACTCAACCTCCAAGAACTACCAAAGAATTTTGCAAGATGATGTGTACATACTGTCTGGAGAAAACTCAGCTTGGGGATGACTGGTGGGGCTTCAGGAAGCATCGGCGTGGATGCTCTTTGCTTGATGCAGCAAGGACTCCGGCTTTGGGGTCAGGTGGTCATGGGTGGGAATCAGGCCCTACTGGCCGTGCAATCTTAAGGAAGTGAATTTACCTCTCTGTGCCTTGGTTTTATCATTCATTTGACAATTTACTGAGAGCCTACTATGACCCAGACACCATACAGATGTTTCTGCAAAGTGGAGGAGGGCAGCTGTGGTAAAGCTTAAATGACATCATCTCCGTGGGGGGTATCACATGTTGCCTGGCTGTGGTCGCGCTGTCGTGTGGCTGCTGTCAGTGCCAGAGCTCAGCCCCTGTCAGTCACCAGGCTGAGCTCTGGTCTCTCTCAGGCCTGTGCCTGCTGCACAGCGCAGGGAGTTGAAGGGCTTTGGGTGCCATGGATTTGCATACCTACTGTCCCTGCTGTTCCTGCCACGCCCCACCCCACCCCAAAGAGCCTCTGCCTGAAACATGAAAAGAGACCCAGAGAACACCTTCCCTGCCCAGCTCAGCCTTCCTACTAGAAAGGAAGGCTGACCTCATTAGAAAACAAAAGATTTATTTTTAAGAGAAGAGGTAATGATCTGCAAAGCAGAGCTCCCATCCCTGTCCCATCACCCCCAGGGCTCCTGAAGGAAGCATATCCTGAGTCACTTACATACAAATCACCAGCTTCTTCAATGGTGGCTACAGAAGCACTGATAGAAGCTGGGCACCACCTGCACACAGCCCCCTCCCGCACCTTCCAATGGTGGTTCCTGCTCTGAGACCACCTCCTGCAGGAACCAGCCCACCTCGTGACTTCCCGGGCATGGACTCCATCAGCCTCCTGCACGTGTCCACCGGAAGTTTGTAAGGAGGGCTTCCACAGGGTTCCCAAGTCAGAGAAACCCTAATACTTTCAGGAAGGGTTTATCCTTTCCCTATGAGTATAACCCACCTTTTTCACTTCACTTCAGTAAGCATGTATTAAGTGCCAACTGTGTGCCCAACACTAGGCTTGGTTCAGCAATAGATGTGATTCCTGTCCTCATCGAGCATACAGTCTTATAGCAGAGACAGGCACAAACCACGAATTTAGGTGGTTGCTATGGAAACACAGGGTCCTAAGGAAGAGAAGAACAGAGACAGAATCTGGTCAAGAATGGCCTCTCTGAGAGAGTGAGACCGAAGCTGAGAGATTAGTAAGAGCCAGGCTGGCAAAGACGGTGAAAAAGAGGGTTCCATTCAGAAAGATAAGAACGAACGAAGCCTCAGTGATGAGAAAGAGCTTGGCCTATACACAGAACAGAATGGCCACGTGGCCAGAGGAGAGAGAATGAGGGGCAGGGCTGAGAGAGGTGAGGCAGGGGCCAGATCACACAGCACTTGTGGGCCTCTGGGTTTTAAAACCTCCCTCAAAGGAGCCTGGTCAGATCCTCAGCAACAGTTAGGAGAAGGAAGGAGAGAAAATGGCAGAGCACTGGGCTCCACTTCCAGGAAAGGAGCTCTCCCAGGCTCAGAGAGCAGGAAAGTCCAAAGAAGCCAACCCACGTGGGAATCCATGCCTACCATGAAGCCCAGGAAGGCAGAGATGCACTCATGTCATGGCAGGCATTTATTAAACACCTACTGTGTGCTATAGGTAGGGCTGGACAGCATCCAGTCATTCACAACCAGCCCATGGGGTGGGTACTGCTGGCCCTGTTTGCAGGTACAAAACCAGAGCTCAGAGAGGCTAAGTAACTTGCCTATAATCACATAGCTAACAAGGGGCAGAACCCAGATCTGAAGTTAGAAAATCCAGTTCCAGAAGCTGACGAACCTTTGTTGGTCACAGGTGTTTCTGAGAAACTGTTGAATGCTATGCACCTTCTCCATAGAAAATGCACGTGTGCACACACAAACACGTCCCCACCCATCACACAGAGTCATAGGAGGGAGGCTCAGAGGCCTCTGTGAAGCAGGTCCTTGCACCCTGGGCTAAGAATCCCTGGACAAGAGCTCCCATCAACATGAACTTTGGGTTTCATGAGGTTCAAAGTCAAGACCTTGTGCAGTCTGAACCCTCAAATTAGGTTATTTTCTCTTTATATGAAAAAAAACATAGGGCTTGCACAGAAAAGGCCTATGTTAGGGATTAGGGTCCACATGTGTATCCTGGGCAAGTCACGTGGCCTGAGTCTTACAGGCTCCACATGTAGAATTGGGACAGAAGGTGGGGAGGCCACGGTGGGACTATTTACAGACTAGTTGCTATGTCTGTTCCCTTTATAAACACTCTATAAACTGGCTTACCCACTCTCTCCCCCAGAAAGCCTCCCCCACCAAATCAGCCTCCCTTACAAGATATGATAAAGCCTGATGATTAGGACCCTGACTATGATGCTACAATGCACATTAACTGGAATCTCAACCTGGTTCCAAGACTTTACAAGCTGTGTGAATTTAGGTAAGTTGCCCAACCTTTCTGTGCCTCATCTATAAAGTGGCAATAACTGTGGCACCTAGCTTATTGAATTGCTTGAGAGTTCAATGAATTAATTCATGTAAAGTGCTTATACCCCTGCAAAGCACTTGGTATGTTTTACATTAACTTCAATTATTACTATCCCAGGACCCTTAGACCTTCCCCAACTCCACATTTCCTTTATGGTTCTATTTCCTCTGCAAAGCATTCTCCAAGGTGGTCAATCAGTAGCCTCTACCTCCATCCTCAGCAGGCCCATGTCAGTACAACCAGTATTGCTGCTTTTACCTTTTTTTCCTGTGTACCTATCTTAGGCCTGCTACTAAGCTCTCCGAGGTTAGAAAGCAGAACTGATACTGCCCTTACCTTACCCCTAGGACATGGTACCTTCTAATAATTCTGTGAGTGTTTGCTGACTTGTCTAATAAGGTTTGGAGAGGCTGTGGAGGGAAGAGCATGGACTTTGCAGTCAGGCTATTCTCAGTCAGAACCCAGGCTCCTCTACTTACAGGCTGGATGGCCTTAGGCAAGGTGTTTAACCTCTGAGGTAGTTCTCTCATCCATAAAAGGAAAATAATAATATCTACCAATTATCATGCTGGAAAGACTATGCAGAGAGAACACGTGGAGAGACATAATGGAAAGGCTATGGGAAGCGGAAGTAACCCTCTATCAGAGAAGGAGGACAGATGGACAACTCTCCGCCCAGGCGTTCCAGCATCCCACCTGAACCTCAGACTTGCAACCATCTTCCACCAAGGCATCAGACATGTCAGTGAGCTGTCCTAGATGTCCCAGTCCAACACAGCACCCAGCCAACTGCAGCCTCAGTTCACTTTACTGAGCAGAAGAACCACCCAGCTGAGCTCAGCCTACACCCAGAATTCTGAGCAGTAAGATGGTTGCTGTTTTAAGTCATGAGGTTTGGGGTGGTTTGTTCTGCAGCAATTGGTAACCAAAAGAGTCACCCTGGTTAGGAGTGTTAGAGCAGGCCTAACTCAGGAGTTTGAGTTGCCATGCCAGTGTCAGGATCTACAATATAAACAGGTTCTTGTTAGGGGGCAAAATACCACTATGGGGAAGTAGATTAGATTGCTTGGAGCTATTATTTATAAGCTATATGATCCTTGGGGAGTATTCCTGCTATTACCTCAGTTTTCTTACCTGTAAAATGGAATGATAGGGTTATCTTTAACCCTAAAGCTTAAATGAGATAAAGGATGCAAAATGCCTAGTAATAACCACTAAAACTTTTTAACTATTATGGGAGAGAAATTAGAGGAAGCAAGTGGTTAGTTACACCCTGAGTAGTGCAGCTTCTTCAAAGAACTTTTAATTATTTTTTTAATTATCAAATATTGCTGCAAATTCGTTGAGGTGATTCCCATAGCATCTGGCTTCATTTTCTAACCCCAGCTATTGAAAATAAGCTTAAGGTCTTTGAAGTACAGAGGTGCAGTCCCAAGGACCGCAGGTTAACACCCACCTACAGCTCACGTACGTCTCTTTGAAAAAGGAAATTTAAAAAGTTGAACTCTGATTTTTAATGTTGATTTACTCCAAAATGGAAAAAATACAGACCCAATGATTTTCCTCCCAGGAATATAGAACACAAAATCAGAGCAAAGGCATTTGGTCTTTGCTAAATTAATGTATCTACAGAAGAATTAAAGAGGAAAGCTTGGCCCCTAATAACCATCACCATTATCACCAACACAAGCCTGTTTATCATTTGTTTATGAGCACCTACTGTGTGCTGGGCACCACGTAAACACTTGACCTCTATTAGCAGAGCCCTGGGGCAACTCAGAATATGAAGGTCAATGAGATAAAGAACCCCCCAAAGAGGAGACTTGCTGGTGCTGCACAGATGCCCCTCACCAGCCCCCTGCATGGACCTTCAAGGGATTAGGGACAGCTGAGCCGAGCCTCCAACAGGAGGGAGGAGAAGGAGGGATGAGGGAGAAAGACGGGTAGGAAGACAAGGGAAAAGAAAAGGAAAAGGAAGGTGAGGAGGGGGAACAAGAAGTGAGGGAGGCAGAAAAGGGAAGGAAGCGTATCAGAAGGAGGAAAAGGAGGGAGGAGAAGGAAGAAGAGTGAGGAGGAAGGGGGGGATTCTCCAACTATTTGGGGGGAATAAGGACCAAATCCTTGAAAAAAGGCAACGAAGTTCCCATATGAGATACATATTTCTATCAGTGCTAAATTTAAATTAATTGTACAAGTCAAAAGCGTCCAAGTCCCAGATGGGAGGGGGAGGTGTTGTGGGCTGTTTCTGTAGCCTGGTGGTCTAGGGAAGCTGCAGGAGGAAATGCACTTACCCTGCTTGCACTGTGGGTTGGGGGGTTGTGCTTCAAGACATTTTTGGACAAATGAACGAAGGTACCAGAACACACGACACCTGCCGTGGCCCCCTTCTTGGCAGCACCTGTTACCATAGCATCATAGCATCTGGTGATCTGCTTAACATCTGTCTTCCCCACTGCAGAGTCACCTACACCGACAAGGACAGTGCCTGGATTACTACCGATGGGTCCTCAGCACCTAGCCCAGCACCTGACACAGAGCAGTTCCCCCACAAATAAAATACTCATTGACTTAGGGACCGATTGATTAAGGACACAGACTGCCTTGGGAGAAGGGCAGGAGAGTCCCACCAGCAGGAACAGGCCCGGGGAGGTGGGTGGCGGGGGGTGAGTGTTAAAGTGGGTTTAGAAGGCAGCTGCCTGTCTCATCCATACCATGCTTTTGTGACATACACACATACACACAAAAGGAAATCTTTCCATTTCCTTTGATTTCTCAGCCTCCAGCGGGAAGCCCAGGCCTCTGTGACATACCAAGGATATCACCATGACATGACACAATTAGAAAGCTGCATGTGGCAGCTGCAGTAAATTGATGTAGCAGGGAAAAGCTGAGTGAGACCCATCTGCCAGGGGCTCAGGTCTGTGCTGGTGCTGTTTTAGGCCCTAGAAAAGTCACCCAAAGATAACTGATTCTGAGATGCTTCCCCCAGGCCCATATTATCCCATTGGTAATAACACACCTCCCTTCTGTTTCCTGCTTTACTTTCATAAAAGGCCTTCATCTGTGTAATGTCATTGAACAACCATGCGGCAGTAGAACTTTACTGAGCATCTACTATATGCCAAGCTCTGTGCTATATGCAAGGATTACAGGTACAGACAAGACAGCAGGGTGCCTTCCCTGACTGGGGCACCTAAGGATGGTGACTGGTCAAGAATCCCACAAACATCACTGACATCTGATCAGTGACCAAAAAAGGGACAGAATAGAGCCCTCTCTAGTCCTACCAGAGTGGATAATGGGGAACTAACCTAGTTAGGAAGGTGCAATGCTTGGCTGAGACCTAAAGGAGGAATGGAGTCCACTAGGTGAAAGGGAAAGGGCTGAGGAAGAGCATTCCCACAGCGAGGAAAGAGCACGTGCAAAGGCCCTGAGGCAGGAGAGAAAATACTGTGAACTGGGGAGGAGGTAAAGTATGGCAAAGCCTTGTTTTTTTACAGATGAGGAACTAAAACCTAGAGAATACTTGGTCAAAGTCACACAACAGGACCAGGACCAGAACTCAGACTTCTCATTCAAACTCCACACAGAGTCCTCACAGCCCCAGGGTGTCCCTTCCCAGGCCAGGCTGGGATGTCAGTGAGGCCAGCAGGGCAGGGCTGGCTCCTCCAGGCCAGTGCAGAGCAGCTAATGCTGGAGAACACCCATTCTCACAGGATTGCCCAAACGGAGCCACAGCTTGCATGTAGCTATCAGGGCCCCATAAGATGTCATGCGGGCAGAGCTGCTCCAATTGGTACCTCAGGCGGGTCTGGGCCAAGATTTAGGCAGGAGGCTGTCCAAGGAACATCCCAGCCCGGCCAGCAGAGCACAGCTGAGTCAGCAGGCACCACACCTCGCAGAGGCTTCTCGGAACCCCACCCCAGCCAGCAGGAAGAAAGGAGGCTACCCAACCCTGACAATGACAATGAAGCCAGCCTGTCATTCAGTTGTTTTGTTCAAATAATTAACATTTGTCATGTGCCGGGAAACTACTTTAGACACTGCTCAGAGCAGGAGATGAGAAGATGTATAAGTCACGGGCTCCTGCTTGTCACCAAGAGGCTCTGGGTCCCACCCCAGCACTTTGCTTTATTTCCACCACTGTACTGATTGCTACCTGCGATTACTCCACGTGGTGACCTGCCTACTGTCTGTCTAGCCCACAGAAGGCAGAGGCCACAAGCACAGAGCCATCCTTGTCCGCCTTCTCCCGCTGTCTCCCCAGCTCCCAGTACTTTGGTATATGATGGTGGAAGGAGTGAATGGGAAGAGGAGGAATGAATGACTGCCTCCAGCGAAGGAAGAAGATAGGCCAGGCTTATTCCCATCATCTGCGAGTGGGCAGTAGGGCCTCCATCCAGTCTGGGGAGAAGTCCCACCATGGGAAGGGGGGAGAAGTGAAGCCCACCCAGCAGTACGCAGAAGAAAAACAACATGACACAGTGTATGGGGCTGAGAAAGAGAGAAAGTCCAGGCTTTGCCCTCGTTTCTGGTTATGACTTCTGATTCCATAGTGACTCCACCGTGATTTAAAAAAACTGTCAGAGTCAGCACTGCCACCCTGCAAGCCCCACCTGCAGATTCAAGGAGTCTCTTCCCAGGAACTGCTCAGCCTAAGGGAGGACTTGCCAAGGTGACACTCCAGCTCCCGGGGCAGCTGTATCCAGTGTTTAGACAAAGGCTTGGCCCCTTTGTCTGAACTGGGGACAACCCTGAAAGGCTATTCCCACTTCACAGCTCCCTGTGGGGTTGGCTGAGGCCTATGCTGTTAGTGCACCGGGGTTTAACTTCTCTGGCCAGTTATGCATCCCTGAGTTGCCCCCAATAACCTCCTGCAGGCATCTCTTACTGTCCTTCTTCCAGGAAACCCAACCTAAGACACCCCCCAAGATGCACTTTGGAAACCAAGGAAACTCAAGCAGGATCTCCACCCTGGGCCGGTCCCACCAGCTCTGAGTCAACCGGTTTTTCCGCCACTGAGACTTGAGGAGGCTTCTTGTTGCTCATCAGAAATGCTCCCCTGCTGATGAAGGACGCAGTTGCAATCCCAGCTTCCCTCCTCCTAGCTACATGACCCTGGGCAACTCTCTTCTGTTTCCTTGTTTGTTTTTTTCTTTTGTTTTATTTTGAGACACGGTCTCACTGTGTCACCCAGGTTGGACTCCAACTCCTGGGCTCAAGGGATACCCCCACTCAGCCTCCTGAGTGGCTGGGACTAACAGGTGCACCTGGCTTGTTTCCTCATGCGTAAAATGAGTTTCTGCCTCCCTGGCCATCGAGAATCACACACATAGATACATGGAAGGTCTTCAAAACATGACTAGGCACTCGGCAAACTCTTTAGACATGTTAGTTCCCAGCCACTGCCATTTTTGCAAGGCATATACATTTGTGTCTTCTCACCCCACGGGGACCACAGCATGCCCAGCACACCTGGGCCTGGGGCTGATGACTGGGTGGATGGACAGATGGAGGCACAAGCATCTGAGTGCTCGGAGCCCTGCATGGACAGGTGCACTCTTGCTGTTCACCTTCTACCATCCCTGGCAGCTTTCAGAATGAAAGACCCTGAGTGGGTGGAAGACACGGTTATTAACTGAACCGTCTGAAAATTTGCTTCTCACTAATTCAGATCACCTAGGGACACACCATTTCCATAAATCAGCCAACCACAATAGGTCTGCCCAGGCGGAGCATAAAGATGACAATAATAATCGTGTGTGTTTATGCAGAGCCTTTGTTCTGCAAAGCTGCAAACAGTCGACAATCATTATCTCATTAATCCTGGGCCTTCTCTGAAAAGTAGGTAGAGAATAGGCGCCTCTCCCCTTGAAGTGGCAGGAAGACAGCACTAGTCACAGCAGACGCTTACTGACCACCCACTATGTGCTGGGCCCTATGTCAAGGGTTGTATTAATGTTAACTTATGTAGAACTCGGGGAGGCAGTTTGCTATCATTATCCTTATTTCACAGAGGAGAAAACCAGAATCTGAAAAGGTTAAAGAAGTTGCCCAAGGTCACGTGGCCAGCAAGGAGAGGAAGCAGGACTCTACCGCAGGGAGTGAGTCTCTGAAGTCACAGCTGTGGACGGAAGACACTGACGTGGTAGGCTCAGGCCAGCCACATGTTCCGGGAAAGACCTATGCCCCCCGACTTTGGGGGCACATCTGTACCCCAGTGTGGCTCTTGCTTGCTGGCAGACCTTGCCCCCAAACCAAGAACCACCGCAAGCTATTGCAGTCCTTTGGAACTTGGTCATCAGAGCAGGCCTTGACATGGGGTTGGGGAGAACACAGGGCACTGGAAGCAATGGAGGGTGCCACCAAGAAGGTGAAGGGACACAGTACAGGGACACCTTTCCAGCCTCAGTTCCCACATCTGTAAAATGGGGACAATAATAGGACCAGCCTCAGTAGGGAACTAGGAGTCCCTCTAGCTCAAGGACCTTTTCACCCTGCAACGAGTCCAGGCAGGGGCTATGAGGATCTCTTAAAAATGACTTGAATCTCACCACATGCCAGCATAAAATCCCCCGGTGGCTTTCTACCTGATCCCTTCCCTCGACAGACAAGCCCCATGTCACTGAGTCCTGGCCTCTTTCCCCCTCCCCCTGCCATGTACCAAACACAGTGATTCTTCTGGGCCCTTGAATATCCCCAATCCCATTCCAAGTTAAGTCACCTGCTCCGGAGGGCCGTTCCAGAATGCCCAACCTGAGGGAGCCCGAGTCACCTCTGTACATCCCTGCTATAATTCTCTTCTTAGACTCATCACTGGCTGATTTGTTCTTGTTAATACATTTATTCACTTTTCTTTTCTCTTCTAATTAGAATGTGGGCTCCATGCCAGGGTGGTTTATAAAGGATTTAGTCATGACTCCATCCCCAGCCTGGAGAATAGTAGGGGCCTCAATAAGTATTTTGAATGAATTATAGTAAGTACCACTCACAGAGCAGTTATTACATGTCAGGAACCACCCCTGAATTGCTTGTTAAATCCTCCCTGTGTCCTGTTGTAGGGCCAGTCCTATTATCATCCCCACAGAAGAGGAAGCTGAGGCAGGAAAGGTTAAATAACTTAGCAGAGTCACACACCCAGCAAATGACAGACCAGGATATAGATCGGTCCGGCCTCTTGGTCCATGCTCCACACAGCGCACTGCAGTGAGAGTGTTTCTCCCTGCCTGTAGGACACGCCCCGGCTCCCTGAAAGTCTGCACGAGGCTTTCACAAGTGGATCTAACCTCCTTTCCAACCTCATCTGTCGCCGTTCCCCAATGATGCACACATTAAGTCCCAGCCCCATGGGAGACCCTGCCTTCTGCCCTCTCTTGTCCCTGCCATTTGCCCTTGCTGCTCCCCCTTGGAGCACTCCTCCTCCTCCTTGGCCAACTCTTCTCTCACCCTGCAGGGGCCAGCTCAGGTGGCGCCTCCTTAGGCAGCCTCTGCAGCTCCTCAGGCCTCGGTCAGATCCTGATCAGCCTCCCAGATCATCCTGCACTGCCCTATCCCTGCCTGTGGCCCACCTGGTGGCACGTGCCTTCACCTATCTGCAGAGGCTCCACACCTATTCATTTGTTTCAGCAAACTCGGTGGCACACCCACTGGGAGCCAGCCTGCAATTCTAAGTCCTGGGCAGACAGCAGGGGACAAACCAAAGACTCCACCCATGCAGAGCTGTCCTTATAGCAAGGGAGACATACAAAAACAAAAACGCAACACAATGTCAGGAAGATGATGATGACAAAGGTGGAGTGGAAGAACAGAGAGTAATGGGATGGGGCTATGGCAGAATGCCCAGGAAAGGCTGTGTATTCACTCATCAGTGACTGAATGGTCCACAGACTTCTTTGCTCATACACCCCTGTAATTCTTATGCACCCATTCCCAGTATAGATTATATCTAATCTATAATTAAATACATACAGTATACTATTATGTACATATATATGTACCATATATAATGTAACGTATACAGTATATGTATCTATACACACAATATATGTCTGTACAGCCATGTTATATAGTTCATCATGGAATATACACAAAACATATAAATACTGAAAGGATGAGAAAATAATTAATAGGAAAAGTTGTTCTGGCCCCTACTGTGCCATCCTGCATACCTGTGCATGTACCCTGTTTTGGAGACTACTGTGCCAGAGTATCAGCTCAGCTCAGTGTTAAAAAGGAAAACTCACACAAAGAAACAAGGCCGCTCCCTGATCCTACCTAATTACACACAGCAGGCACCTAAAAAAATAATTTATCTGCTGACTCAGCATGGGGTTCCATAGATGCTAGGTAAGCCAGCTTCAGACAGGTCATTTCCTCGTTCTGGGCCTCAGTTTCCCCATCTGTAAACACAGGGTCTGGTCTAAGCCCCATGGGCGTCTCTGAGTCCACACAGGCATGAAACCTAGGTTCAAGTTTGCTCATCCTGAACCCCACCACTGTTCCCTGACCAAGAAGAGGACAACTCAGTCATGTTAGGACTCGCAGCCAAGTTCTGGTGTGAGCAGAGCTTTCATTTGCCAGCCTTTCATTGATTTTTATGAGTTTACCCAGAAGGAAAAGAATGCAAACAAAGAAACAAAGGCACTCCATCCCTAATCCCAGCAAATTATGCAGAGATTCAGGAGAGTAATGAAAACCATAAAGCATACTCTGAAATAAGAGCTCCCAATCTTCCATAATCTTTGGTGATAAAATACAGAACAGCAAGCTGGTGACACCCATTCATAAATACCAAGTCTGTTTACTAGTGCTCAGTTCCGAACACATTTGCCAAGCGCTGAGAACCTGTTCTATTGTGCTGTACCCCGGGAGTGAAGGCAGGTCCTTTAAGGGTCACAGATGAATCACAGCATTGGGAAATGCCAGGGCTTCAAGGGTCCTGAGAATTCTGTTCCCACTGTAAGGTAGATGAAGGCTGTAGGTCTGTTCCCCTTCTGGATCACAGCCAAACACAAGGTACGAGGGTGAATGTGGGTAAGCCCAGTGTTCCCAGGCTCAGAGAACTCGACCTGCTCCAGAGCTATGGAGCAAGGAGAGGGGTGAGACTCGGGGGCAGGGTTCCCCAACAGCCTGTTCCATAGACCCTTGTCCTTCTAGAAGGCTGAGTCGGTCTTTGTCATCTCTCTGTCACCAACCACCTCAGCACCAGGCTTTGCTGGTAGTGGGTAATGACTCATTCTGAGGAAGGGAAAAAGGGAGTGATAGAGGATGGGAGGGTGGGGGAAATTCAACGTATGCTCACACTGACAACAGTGCTGACAACCAGCGTTTGTGGTTACAGAGCAACCAGTTCTGGAAGTGCAACATCTCACCTACTCTTCCAGCAGCCCCCTGGCAGGATCTGTGTGACGGGAGGAGGCTGTTATTATCCCAGTTGTGCAGAAGGGAGACTAGAAGAGCAGAGAGGTCCAGCAACTTGCCCAGGGTCACTTGGTGGGTAGAGGGTAAGTCCAGGACGCCAGCTTTGGTGGCTTCAGGGCTCAGCTCCCATCCCATTCCACCTGCCCCTGGGACCAGCAGTCACACTTCCTACATCCTCCTGACACCGTCTGCTGCTCTGTGCTCGAAGGGCAGGAGCAGCTCTCACATCCCAGTGACTCCCATTTTGCCAACCCCTGAGGAACCCCTATGTCTATCCACAGGGCAGGGCATGCAGCCAAAGACCCGTCAGGGGACATTTCCACAAGTGATGGAAGATCCATATTCACTTGCAAAGGCAGATGGAACCAGAACAGTTAGTTGTAGGTTTGGGCATGAAGACTCAGGACAGGGATGTGAAAACAAGACAACAGGAAGATGAGAAGCTCAAGGGTGATAAGGGCCTGTAGGGGCACATGCGGAGGTGTCAAGGCAGGAGCCAAAAGGATGGGACTGTGGGCTTCTCCAGGTGGAGGCCACCGAGGGGATCCCCTTGCTGAGAACTTAGACAAGTTACGTATCCTCCTAGAGCCCCATCTATAAGATAGGACAGTCACAGCACCTGCCTTACAGAGTTGTGATAAGGATTAATCATAATCCTTAAAGCAGGGGTATACATTGCTTTACACACAGGGTCTGGCATGTGGTAAGTGCTCAAGAAGTAATGGCAATCGGTGGTGGCAGTGGTCCTGTCACACTAAGTGATGCATAGAGGAAAGGAGGCAAAGAGATGAGCAGGTTAAGATCTAAAGATGGAGCAATCATGTCACCTCCTGATTGTTAAGTGACACAAGTTTAACAGACCACATCTGAATACGGCCAAGCCAAAGAAAGTGGTTAAGGGACATACCCATAGCTGAGTCACAGGCATTCTCTGGACAGAGACCACAGCTCAATCACCTGATATTCCAGCCCCCGGAACAGGCTTTGCACAGGGTGCTCCACTAATATTTCAGAAATTTACAAGTGACTGGGTCCCCTGAAGTCTGTAAGGCAGCGGTTCTCAACCTGTGGGTGGGTCACGACCCCTTTGTAACAATGAAAATACATCGCGGCATTAGGAAGGTTGAGCACCACTGCCTTAAGGAGATTGTAGCCCTACTTTTTCCCTTTATTTGGTTCATTTCTACTTTTCATTTATCTTCTACTTACTCATTTATCTTCTGCTCAGATTTGTTGAACATCAAGTGTGTGTGGTGATCTTTCTAGAAACTAGGAGGGTACTTGAAAGAAGTCCAGGATGGGGCGGTCATTGAAGCAACTGGACCTAAATGCTGAACAGCCAAAACGTGGGCACATACGCTCGGCCCCATCCCACCACCTTCCCCCAAACAAGGCCTCCCCCTTGACTGTGTGGGCCGTGCAAAGAGATAATAATCCTGTTTCTGCTTTTTTCAATCCCAAACCATCCAGAAGAAGACGATGATGTGGGTTTACACTAGCTCAGCAAGGAGTTACTCATCTACCAGGGGACCACCAAGACTCAGAGCCACAAAGAGGAACAGCACTGGGTCTGAACCTCATGGTCAGTACATGGGGGCCTCCCAAGACACAAGACACTTCCAGAGAGATCTGGGAGCAGGGGATGGCAATGAGGCAGGCTGGGATTCCTGAGAAGTAAGTGAGGAGCTAGAGATTGGCATGAGAGGTGTTTACATGGGTCACTACAAAAGTTTTGAGATAAACAAAAATCAAGAAATGTAAAATCCGTCTGGTTCGAAACAAATGAAGCCCTCCCAGCAACACTAATAAAAGCCGAGCAAGTTGAAACTTACATGGGTGAATCAGAAAGGATGCTGTCAGCTGTGTTTCTTGGAAGTGAAATACTGGATCATAACACAGTGTGTCTCAAAACTTTCATAGTGACCCACATCTATGGGATACACACATACTCTTTCTCTCTCCCAGAAGTGCTCTTGGGCTCAAGCCCTGTGTCAGGGAAGCATGAGAAACAGGACTGAACAGAGGGAGGAGTTGGGCAGTGACAGTCTCAACAGAGGCCTGGGCCCTGTCTCCTGGGTGTGAGAAAGGCGGGGATGATTGTTCACGTGGCCTGAGTTGGTACGTGGGGGCTGGGCTTTCTTTTGAACCCCCATGTCAGTCAGTCACTGGATGTGGGCTGCCTATGAAGGGGGCATGGACTTTGGCTTGGGAGCATTCCCAAACAGGGACAATGTCTAAAGGGGGCTGTGATCTGAGCGCTGTGCCAGCAGCACTCCCCACAAGTGTGGGGACAGATCCTTCAGTCCTGGAGGGGTCCTGGGGTCAGCACATCTCCGTGTCCAAGACACTGCAGGTGGCAGCCACAAACTCTTCTTTTCCACGAAAGAGCAGGAAAACACAGCAGTGATGAGATGTTGGGCTCTGGAGTTGGACAGGCCTGGGCTAAAGTGGAGAACCTGCCTTTGACACCTCTGGGGACCTCCCCTGCACTGTGCGGTGCTAACAGCACCACATACATTCAGCTATCATAGGGCAGATAAACCAGCACTCTCAAGAACAGGCAGCTGTGATCATTATTACACACCCAGGATAAAGGAGAAAACTGTTTACTTCAGGCCACAGCAGTACTGTTTCTGTTTCTCAGCCTCACAAAGTCTGCAACATAAACGTAAATTGGTTCATCCAATACACAGAAGGTGTCCAAAAAAAGGTATACACATTTTAAGAAAGGAAAAGCCTGTATTAAAATCGGAATACTCAATATAGAGCAGTCACAAAAGATGAATACGGGTCACGGTGAGCACCTCTTATAACTACAGAAATCAAACATGACTTGAGTATTACCGTGTTTCCCCGAAAATAAGACCTACCCAAAAAATAAGCCATAGCAGGATTTCTGTGTATTTGTTAAATATAAGCCCTACCCTGATAATAAGACCTAGTGATGGGCGTGGCTATGCAGCTTATCTGCATAACCACACCACACATTTCAGTAGGAAGAGGAAGACATCCCTGAAAATAAGCCCTAGTGTGTCTTCTTGAGAAAAAATAAATATAAGACAGTGTCTTATTTTTGAGGAAACACAGTACACATGTAATACATTTTTCCCCCTTTCTTAAAATGTGTATATGTATTTTTTTGGCACCCTTTGTATATTTGGGGGCTGCAATTACATGCCAGGAACATTTCTAGGACCCAGGGATGATCAAAACTGAAAAAGCCTGGCCGTCTCGGAGTTTAGTGGAATCAAAGAACCAGTATGTTTGCAACACCCTGTGAATGGAAATACACCCAGGCAAGGGGACAGGAGGGGACTGCTAAGACAGGACAGCAGGAGAGGGAGGCTAGTACTGCTTTTATTGCTATTATTTTAAAGGTATATAAATAACCTTGGTGTTTCTAGTTCAGACAGGTTCCTCAGTCCGGGCAGCTAAGAGTTTCTGTGTGTGTCATGTGACCGGAGCAGGCCAAATGACTTAACCTTTCCCCAAAGCCAGCTCCCTTTTCCATCCACTCAGGGCTGGAGGGAGAACACAGTCAGAATCTCAGGTGGGTCTGGATACCCGAGCGTGAGGCATAATCAAATAATTCACTGCAGGGGGAAGCTGGTCTGAAATTTTCGTTTGTTTTTCTCCGTCAGAGCCATTGGCATTCGTCGACACACTCAGATGTCCCTTCCAACACAGGTTTTCTCAAAGACTGCTCCTGAGTGTGGCAGCAGGGTGGTGTCAGTGGGGTAAAACATGGGAGGACTCAGGGTCCATAAGCAAAGAAGCCACTAGCTTGACCCCATCCTCCTCTGCCAGGGCAAATGCTTTCTTGGGGTTCACTTCATATAAATAAAGCATCACTCTAGGGCTGGGCAGGCAAAAATCCCTGTCCCAGCGGGCTGGGTGGAGCTGCAGCTGTCAGGGAGAACACAGCTCCTTTTGAAAAGGCCAGGAAGGATGAAAGCACGGAGAAGTGCCTCCCTAGGCCCCAAAGGGCAAAGATTTGACAAGCCACCCTTGGGCTTGGTGAGGGGAGGGTCCCAACCTGGGAGGAGAGAAAGGGAGAGAGGCGTGAGCCAGGCCTCAAACCCACCTTGCAGGGCAGGGGAGAAAACCTTCTTCCCAGCAGGAAGCGGGAAATGTAGGTTAGACAACTAGGGCAGTTCTGAAGCCGGAACTGTGTCTGCTGCGAAGTCAGGCAGGGGCCGTAAGATGTAGAAAGCAGAAAAGAGAAAGGACCAAGCAGGCCTCAAAGCCTCCAATTTGGAAAAGGAGCAGAGGGGAGAAAAAAGAAGCGATGTGAGGAAGCAGGAGGAGACCTTCCGGGAGGCAGACTGAGGACAGAGGCCGTGGTGGCCGCCAGCCCCCTGCCCTGCCCTGCCCGTTCCTGTAGGGAGGACAGGGCCACAGATTCCAGAGCCCTCACCCAGGCTCCGCCAGGAGACACGCTAATAGTGCTACTGAACAGTCTCCCCCCAGAAAAAGAAAGAGAAAAAGAAAAGTCTCCCCACTGCCCATCGTCCTGCAGGCTCGGCAGGCTCCACTACACAACGGATTCCACCTGACTGTGGGGTGCTGGGCTGTGCATTCAGTACTTCTATGAACATCTAGTGAGCAGGGATGTGAGGCACAGGGCTGGGGACTCAGAAGGATGCGGACTCACCCAGCCATCCCTCTCTCCCGGGAGGGAGAGTCCTACAGCCCAGACCACTGGGATCCAGAAATTGGCTTCATCACTTCCTGGCTGTTCGACCTTGGGCAGATTCCTCCAATTCAATCTCTATATCTATAAAATGAGGTGCTTAGAAACAGGGGAGCAGGGTACAGAGGCTGGTTGAGGCTTCTGCATAAGATCACGGCTGCCAATTATTAAGCATCTCCTGCTATGTATCTGGAACTGTCTCCGGTGGTTTGTGGATATTGTCACTAAACCTCACAATCAACCCACAAGTGGGAATTGCTTTATCAGGGCACAGATGCAGCAGTGAGTAGGAGAGAACTCGCCAGGGCTTAGCGCACAGTAGGAGCACAACCAGTGCAGAGTCAAGTCATTCTCTCATCACGCGTTTGTGTTTAGTATGTTCTAAGTGTTGTTCTAGGTCAGTGGTTCTCAACCCAAGGTGACTGTGGCCCTGCCCAGGGGACATTTAGCAGTGTCTGGAAACATTCTTGATTGTCGGGGATTGCCAAGATTTGGGGGCAGGGGAAGTGCAAGCATCTAATGGGCAGAGGTCAGGGGTGCTGCTTGGCCTCCAAAAATGAAGAATTGCCTGTCGTGTTGAGACCTGGGACCCCTGCTCTGAGCACCGGGGAAACAGCGACTGGGGTATCCCCAGAGCACACATCCCAGGGCAAGAGGCAGATAATGAACAAATAAGAACTCCAGTCCCTGGGAAGAAAGGGACTGACTAGCAGATCTCATGAGCTCTCACTGCTCATCCTAGATGTCACCATGTCCAGAGGTCCAGTGGTTACAAGTGCCAAGAAAATGAGAAAAGAGAGTGACAGGGCTAACAGGACACAAGGAGACACTGGGAAGAGACTGGAGGGAGGTGAAGGTGTGGACTGTGGCTGCCCAACATGAGGGACAGGCCCTGGACAGGACCTGTGGTACTCTCAGGGGTAGCAGGAGGTCCAGGTGGCCAAGCACAAGGAACACAGAGGTGAATGGTCATAGGTGAGGTCAGGGTTCCCGTGACAATTCAGTCGTGTGACATCGTACGACCCCCACGGTAGTATACTCCTGGGGAACACAGGTGGTATCCCCACACCTGCTGCAATGAAGCTGAGAAAGACGTCACGTTGAATTGCACTTGGGCTCAGGGGAGGCAGTTTCCTGCATTATGACATTTACATGAGACAAACTGTCCCCGCTTTGTTCTGGTTTGGGGCAGGAAGTGGGTTTAAATGTGCTGTCAACGTTTATTTGGTAATTATTGGTTGGCTTTCATTCGTTTCAGGAGAGAGAATATATAATGACACATATCACTGGGGAGGGAGCCGCAAGGCCTGAAGCTGATCCTGAGTACAATTCCAACACTGTCGTCTTAGTCTTAAGGAGAAGATGATACGAGGCTGGACAATTAAGTTAGCAAACGCATCCTAGAAAAAGCGCTACATACCCCATTGCTGAATACCACGACGGTCGCCAGCTGGCTAAGGGGAGGACTTCAAAGGTGCTATAGTAATTTTCAGCAGTGAGGTATGTAGCACTTTTTCTAGGATGAGTTCACGAACTTATTGTCTAACCTCATTCATTGATCCAACAAAGAGGCACTGAAGTCAGTATTGCAGAGCTGGCGTGATGCAAAGATGAAGGAAACGCAGATTCTTCTCTCAAGCAACTTACAGAGTAGTAAAAACGTATCTTCACATTTTTATGAAGTGAGGGTACTTTGCACTATAAGGTACAAAGTATCAATTGGAGAGAACTGACAAAAAGCTATAAAGACAAGTAAGTGACTATTTTTAAGGCAGGAGAGCAAACAGCTTACATCTCACATACCGATTCTGATCAGCAGTGTTTGCCTAGAACAGTGTTGAGAAGGATTCTGTTTTTTTAATTTTTTTTTTTTTTTGAGATGGAGCCTCAAGCTGTCCCCCTGGGTAGAGTGCCATGGCATCACAGCTCACAGCAGCCTCCAACTCCTGGGCTCAAGCGAGTCTCCCAAATAGCTGGGACCACAGGCGCCTGCCACAACACCCGGCTATTTTTTGGTTGCAGCCATCATTGTTGTTTGGCCGGCCCGGGCTGGGGATTCGAACCCGCCACCTTAGGTGTACATGGCTGGCGCCTTAGCCGATTGAGCTACAGGCGCCAAGCCTTGAGAAGGATTCTGAGGGCCCATCTGCCTCAGTGTGAGGTGCTGTGTGCTCAGTAATGTGGCAGAAGTGCTAAGTATCTTTGCCATCCGAGCTGATGTGGAGACCAAATAGAAACGTAGCTGTAAGAGTGAATTATGTCCTCTCTCTTAATGTTTAACACAGAAATGCAGCAAGTATATGGCACCGTTAACAGGGAAACGGAGGAGGAATAAAAAACCAATTTCATAATCGAGTGTGTGTACGTTTATGCCTTCAACTCTAGGAGTATTTAAAAATGAGAGAAAAAAGCAGGGAATTCTCTGCTATTAAATGAGTAACTACAACAGGCTCATCCAGGCATTACTGCATAAAACCAGGAGACAGCTGGCTCTGACACAGGGCACACTCTGGGTCTCTAGGCTGAAGGCACCTCCTCAACCCATCCCCTCTCTTCTTTTCCCCCCGAGTGTCACAGGAGCCCAGCAGGAGAACAGTGACATCTCATCCTAGAATGAGATTTGCCATTCAGACCCTTCCTTCCCAGGGACTAGACAGATAACACGAGATGTCCTTCCACCACCGCCTCCGTCAGGAGACGATTCAGCCACAGATTTGGGGCTGATTTCCCAAATCTCCTTTCCCTGGGATCCTGCCCACAGCTCACCTTTTAGCGGTTTGAAGAATCCTGTCAGCTTGTTAGACACAACCTAGAGATGGGATTAGTCTCATTCTGACATGGCAAGATTCCAGAATGATCTCCCCACTTGCTAGTCAAGCTGGGAGTGAGCCAAAGGTATGCCTAGGAGCCTGGTTCCAGAGAGAGAAGAAACTTCTTTATTAATATCACAAAATATCAGGGGGAAAGAGTGTTCTGGATTGGCTGTGCTGGCAGTAACCCAAAATTAAGCAGGGAAGAGGAGGGGGGGAGGAGGGGTCAGCGCCCCCCAGAGGCACCCTCTGAGGGCCAGCATATGGGGAGGAGGTAGTTGCCCATCTTGGCAGGTGACAGCCCCTCTTCAGCATGCTGAGGATAACTGCTGGGTTCTCCTGCCTAGACCGCCAGCCCTCTAAGACCTGGGAGAGAAGGTGAGAGAACAGAGCCACAACCAAGGGATCAAAAGCCCAAATCACAAAAGTTTAAAAAAAAAATCCCTTTTTTGAAAGGCAGCCGAAGCAGCACCTTCACAGGGCCGGCTTTGTGCTGCCTTTAAACTGAACTATTTCCAGCAGCACGGGCCGGCCAGCCAGCCCAGAGCCTGGCTGCAAAGCCTTCGGTGCTTCCCTCAAGCCCTGAGCCCAGAGCCCTTGCTTTATTTTGATTTCATTTTTATTTTTTTCAGGAGAGGGCCAAGAGGGGTTAGGACAGCCAGGCAGGAATGCTACGTCTCCCTAAAGCCCACATGCAGAACTGGCCAGGCAGGAGGAGTACCCTGGTGACACACTCGCCCAGCACTCCTGAATAAGCACCTACGGTGCTACAGGCCTCTGTCACCACACCTCAGGGGCCGACTAGGTGACTCAAGGATGTGTTCCATGGAGGCCTCAGCAGTGTCGACAGAAGTGTCCCCAGCAGCAGGAAAGTCAACGGGAAGCTTCTATGAGCCCCCAGTGGGCACCATGGGGACCCACAGAAATAACTGAGTAGGAACAATGGATGAGTTGGTAGGGACAAGAGGCAATGACATTTGCGGGGTCAGGGGTAATATGTCCCTCATTTATACCTACGATAGTAAGACCTAAGGAAAACTCCTTACAGCATGATTAAAGAAAAATCACTGGTGATGGTGACCAAAATAACATTTACTGAAAGCCACGCTTTTGCTTATATTCAAGCATTTAATTTTGCAAAAATCCTAGGAGGTACATATTATCATGCCTGTTTTGCAGATGGAAAAATGGAGGCTCAGAGAGGTTGAAGAAGATAGACAAGTTCACTGGCTGGTAAGTTGTGGGGGTCAGGACTGAGCCTGGGTTCATTTGACCCCAACCTTCGAGTTCGTTTCACTATGCTTCACCACCTCCTGGCTTTACAGGAAATCATCATGGTTCTACTACTCAGAATACAGCAGACAAATTCTACCAAACACAGAAACACACTCTGTTTTAATTTTTGGACAGTAAGGTCCAGAGAGCTCATAACAGAAGAGAAAGCTGAAAAATAAACCCATGTTCAGAAGAACTTGATTTATGATAAAGGCCACATCTCATCACGATGGGTACAGGAATGTCTCTATAATCATGTCAAGAAAATGATTCATTAAATAAATTTGGATCCCTCCCATTCACCATGTAGAAAAGTAGCCTCTAAATAGGTGAAAAAAATAAGTGTGAAAAGAAAACTATAAAGCTCACAGAAGAAAGAGACACATTTGTGAACTTAAAGTATAGAAGGCCTCTTAAATAAAGTCCCCAAAGCACAAGTCAAATAGCAAAAAGAAAAAAGTTCCTAGATTTTATTACATCAAAATTATGGGATTCTGTTCAACAAAAGACACTATGGGCAAAGTTAACAGAGAGGTGGCAAAGCGGAAAATAAGATTTTCCATGTCTAAACCCAACAAAGGATGAACATCTAGCTACATCAGTAACTGCAACAAATCAACAGGAAAAGATAGAAAACACAATAGAAAAATGGCCTGTGGATTGGGATGGGTAGTTCCCAGAGGAGACCAGAGTGGTGAACAAGTAGATGAAAAGAGCTCAAATTCATCAGTAATGAGAGAAATGAAAAACTAAAGCAACAGTGAGATTCTACATTATACTCAACAGACTGGGGGGAAAAGTAGAATGCTGAGTAATACCAAGTGCTGGAGAAGAGATGGGTAAATGGGAACCCTCACATACCCACCTGGTACTGATTACTGAAACCAAGTACATATAAACTTTATGACCCCCCCAAACCCCACTCCTGGCTACAGAGCCCAAAGAGGTGCTTGCACCTGCCCAATTAGAAAGCCTGTTCATGCCAGCATTATTGTTTGTGGTAATGGGGAATTGGAAACAACCAGTTGTCCATCATTGAGTGCTTGCTTACTGTGTGATAGTCATTATACTGTTCACCAAAATATTTCCAGGTTTTTCTTCCACTTAGAATCATGGTAGGATTGCATTTCCCATCCCTTATGAAGTTGGGGATGACCACATGACTTGTTCTGGCCACTTCTGGACAGAGACTTTAAAAATCAGTGTGCTATTTGCCACGGCTTGGACAGAGGATTTAACAGCCAGTGAGTGATTTGCTGCTTTCTCTTCTTCCTGCTGCAGTAAGTGGTAGAGGCTCCATCAGCCTCAGTCCCCAAAGCAAAGCTCCCATTGGCCTGAAGGATGTGCAGGGTGGCCAAAGATTGTGGTGTTGTTACTGCCCCACAACTTAGCCTACTTTGAAAGATTCAGCTGTACAGCTATCAAAAGCAATGAACTAGACATACAGCCAACAGCACAGTGAGAACATGGGTGAAAATGATAAAATCAGAATAAGCTCCTTCACACAAGATCATTTCTACAAATCAATTACACACACACACACAGAGCAACACTACATGTTTTATAAACATATATACAGGGAGTGCCCAGGGTAGAAACCTCTGTAGGTTTGTTCTTTAGTTGAATTTGTATGTGAAATGAGACGTACATTTACCTATTACCTGTCATAGCCTCTGTTCGTAAGTGCAAGTCATGCCTAAGTGCGATGTTTGTAACTCAGGAGCTGCGTGTATCTATTCAAGAGTATATATTAAACACCTTAGATGGGTACCTACAGGGGAGTGGAGATCACAGATGATAAAAGAAGAATTAAGAACTAAAGCAAGACAGAAAGCCTTGCACTGGTGATGAAACTTTAACAAAGCAGGTGGCAGGGCTGGAAAGACAAAAACTGGGCTGCACTAAGAGTGGCAAACTCTGAACAAATGGCTGTGATCTCCTGTGCCTCCACTATTTGGGGAGGAGTTGGGAATGCCCTCTAGCTGCATGACAGGACCTCAGCTGAGGGCAAATGTCCAGCTGCAATGGCCCAGTGAGTAAGCACACAAGTCCTGCTCATGCTCACACCTGCAGGAGTGAGGCAAGGCTCTCAGTCGAGTGCTCCTCACAGCCTGAGTTTGCAAAGCCTCTCTTCTCTGGCCCCAGGTTGCTATCAGCTCCCTTCCTAGCCAGAAAGAATCATCAGAGATTGAGATGAAAGGCATTATTTTCCTTTTCACACATTAAAAAATATACATTTTCTGTTAATTGGGTACCAATATATGCTCAATGTGAATTACATTTTCCACCCCATTTTCATTTTAATAGTAAAACACATTTGCTAAATATCCCAATTAGAGTCTGAAGAAGAGGCTATGCTTCACTCTTAAAGCTGCATTTTCACTAATTTGGCCTCTCCTTAGGGTTGAGGAGAGATGGCAGCTCTCAGGCCTAAGTGCTGCCCTCCTCCTAGCCCACTGCCCAGCAGGCATGACTAATCAATCTCCGTGCACTTTTCTCCCAAGTCTGCATCTTTTTTTGCAGCCTCAAGTGGCATCCTGTGGAGTTGTTTCCTGGTGTTAGATTTTTTCCTTTTTTCACTTTTTCCTTTTTTTTTTTTCTTTAAAGACAGTAGAAAAGGAGGAAAGTGTTCACTCTTCTATTCCTACAAGCCCTATTACACCCAAAGACCTTACTAAGATGCTTTCTCTGGAAAATAGTTATTTTCAAAGTCCCTGATTTCCTCCCTTAATTATTCATTCAATAGTTGTCAGCTAACTGCATACTATGTGCTGGTGCCTGGGTGCTGGGCACTGAGAGATACTGACCAGGGGTTCAAGCAGGAGTGACCAACCAGCTGGGAAAGAGAAAGAAAGTCTTCAAAGAGGAGGTGGCATATTCTCAGAAGCCTTCTAGAACAGTGAAGGTGGCTGGGAAGTGTCAGGGTTCCAGGAGGAACCCAACCCAGGCTGGGGGATGACAAGGGAGATGGTGCTGAAGAAAGAAGACTTCACACCCACTTAATGCATAAAGTCTGGGCACCATGGAGAAATCAGCCTGTCTAACTCCCACAGGGAAGCTGCTCATGGAAACGATATTATTGTGGGATGTGTGGTGTGTTCTCCTGGTGTCTTATCCCAATTCTGGCTTTATTATCTCCCAGGGGTACCTTTGGGTGCCTAAGCCAACAGTTGGTGGATCCCAGTGTTGGCTGCCAACATCCTTTGGAGGATGTCAGATTGCATGAATGCCTCCCAGTTGTGAATGGAGCCTAACCTTTCATTTGGGGGGTCACAGTTGCTTCAGGTGGCATCATCCCCTGCAACAGGCGGGGTCACTGACTGTGGCACAGCTGTCTGCTATGATCTGTGTGGTGCCACGCTGAACCTGCCCCACATCGGAAACCTCTCACTCTCTGATGCCTAGAATTGGAATCCCATCGTGGGAACGCCACTTTAGGGAGGGGAAGACATGGTGGGACAGGGTGAGGGTCACAGAAGCCAACGTTGACTGAGCAGCTACGATGTGCCCACATTGGTAGGTATTTACATCACCTCGTTCAACCCTCAAAAACCCTGGGGGGCAGGGAGGAGTTGAAGAAGACATTCCAAATGGTATCCTATAGCTGGATCCAATCAAAATGTGACATCATGATGAAACAGGTGGAGAGAAGAGGAAAAGCTCTATCTTTTGTTGTCTACTCTGTGTGTTAAGTATCCAAGTATGTGATCTCCCTCGGACTACAAAAAAATCTGAAAGGTAAGTATTATTATTTCCATTTTACAGATGAGAAAGGTGAGGATCCAGAAAATGTGTTCATCATCATCATCACCATCACAACACAAATAACAGCTACTATCCATGGGCACTTAACTTTGTATCAGGCTCTGCAAACATTTTATATCTATTATCTTATTTAGTTATCACAACAGCCCTGTGAGGTGGGCACGACTCTGACCACTTTAACTGTGAAGTCACTGAGTATCGTCTAAGAAAGGTTAGATAATCTGTTCAAAATCATGCACTCAGTAGGTGTTGGCTCTAGGACACAAATTCAAGTCTATGTGACTCTAAGACCATGTTATCAAATACTGCTAATGCTAAGACCATATTCTCAAATACTTGCTAACCTCCCAAATGTGTGCCACCTACTGTGTGCCAGAGCAACCACGGCGACAGTGAGCAACACATACACCTGCCAGGGGAGTCCGCTTGGGCCTCTTTGAGTGTGTGGGAGTTATTCCTTAGATCCAATCTTAAAAAGAAAGAAAAACCAGCTCCAACAAAAATTAAAATAATATTTTGGCAGTGCTGGCCTTCCACAACAGCTCATGCTTACTTCATGCTTTCTCTATGCCAGGCACCCTTTCTCATAAGCACAGTACATACGGTGGTGGACACACTGCCACTCATCAATATTCTCTGTTTCCCTTTTCTTCACCTTACATTCATGCATTGCAATTTGCTTTGGCCAATGAAGTGTGAACAGTGATTTGTGGTTTGCGATTTGTGTCACTGTCTTTGGAAGTGTTTTGAGAATCAGTACATAATTCTCCATAATCTGTCTTCCCTGTTGCAACAAGAAAAGAAACACGTTGACATGAATGGGCCGTAAAGTTCAGAAGCATGGACTATGTCACGGCAACACATGGAGGGCAACTGCTCTGGAGTCCTTCTAGACCTTCACAGAAATTCATGTGAATGATAAATACACATTGGTTGCATGAAACCTGTGAGGTTTGGGGCTTGTCTATTATTGCAGCATAACCTAGCTTATCCTAACTACTAATCATTAGCTCCACATAACAACTCCATGAGGGCGGTGCTGTCATTATCCCCATGTTTTATGCAAATGAAACTAAAGCAAAGAAGGGTTAGGTAACTTGCCAAAGATCACAGAGTTAGTAAAGGATAGAGTTAATTGGGAACCCCAAGACTGAGACTCCAGAATCCAAACTCTTAATCCATATCCTACATTTCCTCAGCAACATTTTTACCAGTCAGAAATACTAATGCATAAACATCTAGGTCTATAAATTTCTTAGTATAGCTTAGCTAATGTTTAAAGAATAAGAGAGCCATAACAACATATAATCAAAGAAATACCAGAATTGCTTGCTTTAAAAAAGAAGAAGAAAACAGCCTGGTTTCATCTTGTAAGGCAAATTAAAATTGAAAATGGGTTACAACAGAGGTGACTGTTCTTTGGAGAATTGCCTGGAACAGAAGAAAGCCACATAAAGAAAAACTCAGTTTCTCTTCCTTTACTCAATTCCTTAGAGTCTACCCTAACAGGCAACAGACACAATTAATGTTCTCATCCCCCTTCTCAAATTATGTTTTTCTTCTAATCAGAAAATTATTTCTTTAACAGATTCATTGTTTTCTCCCCAAATCAAAGCAGACCCTTAATGAGTCACTGCAATCCTTAAGTCAAAGAGGAATCATCAGAAACTTCCCTTCATGAACTCAAGTGTCTCTCCCTCAGTCCTCTTTGAAGCAAGGACACTTGTCAAAGTCCCCTCTGTTGTGTGTGGTCCATCCTAATTGCTGCTCATGATAATTTAGGACACTTGGTGAAGTGGTTCTTTCAAAAGCAATTAATGAATTTCATGGGAACAGAGCTGGTCAGAAGGTCCATCCCAGTGCTATTAGGGGCATGCCATTGCAACCTGGGGACAATGACATGCTGACAGGTATGGCCCTTAGCTTACTCTTCCTCTGAAAATTAACCTTTCAAAGGCAAGTGATGCTGACTGGCAGGGGGCTATTATGGCTAAGAGAGAGAGTGGTCTCTGGTGTCAGGCTGCCTAGGTTCAAATCCCAGCTCTTCTGGTACTAGGAGATGTGGGACAGCACTTAATTCCAATGGACAAAATATCTATCTTATTATCCAGAAAATCAAAAGAGATGTATGCAAAAGCACAATGCTTAATACAAATTAGCCATCATTTTTACAGTGATTATTGGAGAACACTTAGTCCCCTGGCCTGATTCCCTGCCAAATGGGACATCCATTTGTATAAGATCCCTGGCATTTCTCTACTCCCATACTCCTTCCCTAGGAAGGTGGAATGACTCATCTGACGCAGTGAGTTTGAGAAGAGGGGCAGTCATATTCAGCTTATCTTCCTTAGATCCAACTGCGTAAGGGAAGTGAGAATTCTGCCAGACTCCTGTATTGCCAGTCTCTAGGGTGAGGGTCACAGTTTTCTAGCATAGCCCAGGAGCAGGTGTTTACCCCTTATCAGTTGCAGGGTTCAGTATTAAGAAGCCAACCAACTGCTGTGGCACAACTAAGCCACTGTCTTAGTCTGTCTGAGCTGCTATAAAAAGAAAAATATCATTTTGAATAGCTCAAACAACAAATACTTCTTTCTCACAGTTCTAGAGGCTGGAAAGTCCAAGATCAAGGTGTTGGGAGATTCAATATCTGACATGGGCCCATTTCGTGGTTCATAAACAGTGACCTTCTCACTGTGTCCTCACGTGGTAGAAGGGGTAAGTGAGCTATCTGGGGGTCTCTTTCATAAGGGCACTAATCCCATTCATGGGGGCACCACCCTCATGACCTAATCATCTCCCAAAGACTCCATCTCCTAATATCCTCACTTTAAGGAAAATTCAACCTATGAGTTTGGGGAAGGACACAAACATTCAATCTTTAGCAGCCACATTCTCTAACACAGTCTTTATTAGCAATAAAAATGACATGTTGATATCCATCTCCCTGACATATCCTCTGTCTCCTTGAGCCATATCAGCACTAGTGTAGGGAAAGGAGGTGCTATTTATCGAATTTTCTCAAACCTTAATAGTTGTCACTGCAGTCTTTCTGGAGGGCATTCGGGTCTTTTATGAACTGGCTGGTCAAATCCAGCAATTCCACATTTAGGACTGTATCCTCAGGATATAATTAATCATAGCTGAAAAGCTACACTGCAGAATAATCTAATCCAGAACTGCTTATAGAATTGAGAGATGAGAAACAACCTAAATGCCCAGTATCACAGGACTAACCATAAGAGAGAACATTATGCAACCATTTTAAATGATGTTATCGAAGAATATATCATGACATACGTGTATAAAGATGTTCATTATCTGGTAAGTGAGAAGGGCAAGTACAGAACAGTATGTACACCACAGTTCTACTTCGTAAAGAAAAAATATAAACGCATAAACAGATTGGGAAAAAATATACACCACGTTGATGACACTGTTTATCTCTAGAGGGTTAGATGGTGGGTCATTTATAATTTTTCCTTTTATTGCTTGTATAAATGCTCTAATTTTTCTCAGATATACATGTATCTAGAAACATGAAAAGAGGGTATTTTTCATTTTTCAAAAAGCCAGGTGCCCAGTGACATGGAGAGAACTCCTTTGGAGAGCTCAACCTGTGCTCCCCGCCTTCAGATGGGCGTGGCTCCTCTTTGGAGTCAAATCCATTAGGAAACTATGCTCAGGTAGTCGATCTCCTTCCCTGACTTTACCAGGTGAGGGACTGGGGTTATGACTGTTCAGAAAGAAGCCAGGGCAGGGATGTGTTGGAGACTGGGGCACTTTCAGACAATCAGTGCTGGCTGGAGAAGGGAGGTGGTGACCAAAGTGAGGAAGCTAGAACTGCCTAGAAACAACATTCAGAGAATGGGAGCCTAAGACTGTGGGGCCTTCACTGCCCACAGGTTAAAGTCCCAACATCTCAGCATGGTATTTGAACCCCTTGTGATCTGGCCCCAGCCCTATCTTTGCAATCTTACATCCTACCCCACTGGCTGGGTTCCAGACCAATAAAACACTTGCTGTTACTCAAGTAGGTCATACCCTAATTCCTTAAGGCCCCTGAAGAGCTGTGTCCTTTCCTCACCTTTCTCTAATTACCTCCCATCTCTTTCTGATGGACTCCTATTCATCCTGCAAATCCCGAATTGGCTATCGCCACCTCTAGGAAGATGCTCATCGTGTTCATTTTCCCAGTGCAGTCTGTTTAGACACTGATTATAGTAGTGACTGTACAGTGTGATAACTACCTAGCTACGGTTTGTGTCCTATCAGCCTTGGGGCTCTTTGAGAGCAGGGACCATCTATCAATGGACCCTAATAACACAGAATAAGTCTGGCACATGGTGGGCATCTGATAAAATTTTGAGGTAGAAAGAAAAGAAAAAAGGAATGATGGCAGGAAGAGAGTGAGGAAGGGAGGGAAGATGAAAGAAGGGAAGAGAGAAAATTAGCAATAACCCCACTGCCACAGTGGTACCCAAACCAGAGGCTGGCAGATGACCAGGAAAATGGCAGAGAGAAGTGGAACAATCCCTCTTGGTTCAAATCGAGGTGAGATCAAGTCCCAGTTCAGGGCAGGTACTTAAAATTTTTGAGCCTTGGCTTTCTTGTCTGTAAAATAGGAATGATATAACCCTACCTGACAAGGTTAGAAATAGAGGCAGTCCTCGGGCTACAAAGGTTTGCTCTTCAGTTGAATTTGTATATAAGTTGGAATAGGTACATTTACCTGTTACCTGTAATAGCCTCTTTTCTTAAGTGCAAGTCGTACGTCAGTTTTATGTTTGTAACTTGAGGGCTGCCTGTAAAATCTATGGTGCCCCGCACATAGGAAAGGATCAACACCTGAGTGCTGTCATTTGGTGACTCACAGACTACTCTGTGACTCCAGTCTGCCTGGTGACAGGTTGCTATACTGATCTCCAGAAATGTTTTCATTTTCATATGACATCATGCAAGAGAGAGTACAAATCCCTGCCATTAGGGCTCTGCTGCATGTGGAGCCAGCACACAGCCACATCCCAGACATCTACTGAGCAGCAGAGCTGTCTGGCTGCCCTGAGCCTGGAGTCTGGGGGCAAAATTTAAAAGGAAACAGTTGCCTAAAAACCCAAAGGACTTACAGCAACTGCATATGGATCTAATGGGCAGTTATTTCCCTTTTTGAGGCCTCAGTCTTCTCATCTGTCAAATGACAGGCCTGGACCAGATGTCCTAAGGGTCTCTCCACCCTGACAGTCAATGACAGTCAGCCCTGTCTTCCTGCCTCCTACCTTTCTTTTTTTTTTTTTTCTGCCGCCTACCTTTCACCCTGCAGTCACCCAACCTCAGCTGGGGCAGGCATGGCATCTGACTTTTTTTTTTTTTTTGGTCTGAATGTCAATTTTCAGCTGCTGAGTTGATGGCATTTCTTGTGATCAAGTGGTCAGGTCAATAATGATGCCGCTTCTGTCCTATGTCACACCTGCTGCTGCACACAGCCTGCCGGGGACATGGAGGGGACAGCAGACTCTGCAGAGACTGCCGGGGTGGCCTGGATGTTGCAGAGCAATGGCTCCCACATCTTAGCAGGTATCAGAATCCCCAGGGAGGTCTCACTACAACAGATTGTGGACCCCACCCCCAAAGTTTCTGATTCACTGAGTCTGGGGTGGTTCAGGGACCACATCATTATTTGGGACAGGAATCCAAAACTTTTCCAAGATCTGGCCTCCATTCCCCATTACCTGGTTGAATCCATCTCCTACACTTTCCCTCCTCAACCCATTCCAGCCAGCCTTCCCACTATTCTCCAAACATGCCAGGTACATTTCTGCCCCATGGCCCTTGCACCTACTATCCCTGCTGCCTAGAGGGTCCTTCTCCAATTATCTGTACAGCTCATTCCCTAACCTCTTTGAAGGTTTGCTACAATGTCGCTCCCTCAACAACGCTGTTTCTTGCCATCCCAACTAAAATCACCATCTCCCAACATGCATATCCTCATTCCCTGCCATATTTTTCTCTGTAGCACTTATCCCCACCTAACTTATATTTAATATTATGGATTTCATTTATTTCTGTTTCCCCCTCCCCGACTAGAATGTGAGCTCTATTGAGGGCAGAAGATTTCATCTGTGCTGTTAGGTGCTGTATCACAGAAGAGTGTCTGGTCCATTGCAGGTAATTTAATATTTTCAAGAGGAAGTGAAAGAAAAAAGGGCAGGAGGAGAGAGGCAAGGGAGGAAGGGAGGGAGAAAAAGGAGAGAAAGAGGGAAAGGAAGGCACAGAAGGAAGCAAGGAAGGAAAGAATTTCACAGACATACAACTTCTTTTGATAGCTGTATAAGATCAACAATGTGGGTGCCAGCTATGGTATTCTGCCAAGTAAGAATTTTAAAAGCTTGGAGACATCAGCTACCATCTCCTATCCCATCAGGGCCTCCCAGAGACACCAGAGACTGCAGAGCACACAGCAGCCTGAGAGAACATGTGCCCTGCACCAAGCATGGTGTCAGCATGCTCTGAGCACCATCATTTCATGACAGAGAAGACATTTTGGTTCTAGGACATTCCAAGTAACAGAGCAGGGGCAGTAAATAGATATCACTTTAAATACCCGCTCTAAATGCCCAGGGCACTGGGTGAAGAAGGATGCTGGAGCCGCCTCTATGGAGCAGCTGGTGGAAATGGGAGCACACATATGCCATATGTTTGCCATTCTTGCAAAAGATACCCCAGAAATGCTGACTAAATTCATGAGTGTCATTTGCCTGGTGAACGGGCCCATAATATTCTGGCTGTCTAAGTACAGTGACATTTCAGGATGCTACCCAAAGCACATACAGCGTCCCTAGTCGTAACTCAATGAGATTCCTCAGAGTCCTCTCTGAGTTCCTTATTTTCATATCAAGACTGAGTTCAGAGCCCTGCAGACAGCTGGCCCTCAGTCAATATTTGCTGAGCTGATATTTTTCCCTTTTTAACTCAGTAGTCAGGTGCTAGCTCCAGTGCCAATGCTCAGAGGGTCCCGGTCTGAAGCATGTGAGAATCCAGTGGCATCAGCCCAGTGTTTGCACATAGTAGGATCACTGACAGGTCTTCAGACTTATCCAAGTACTAAGCACAGCTCTGCGGTCTTGATTGCTGCTGAGATTCTGTGGCTGGGTTTGCTTCTAGAGAAGATGGTGCAGGATTTGTCTAGAGCACTGCTGGGCTTTATTCGAAAGCTGAAGGAAGCAGGAAGGCCACAAATGGCAACACAACGTAGGAAACCTTTTGGCTAAAGAAACCAGATTAGAGCTGATTTCCTCACATCAAAGATCAAAGTGGCAGGGAGGACTAATCACCAGGGCATCCACAGTCCCACAAACCAACAGTTCCAGACAGCTGGGAGCGCTTCCCACAGAGAACATCAGCCTCCTGCCGTTGCAGTGGCCCAGCCATCAACACAGTAGGGTGCATGCATTTGGGCATCTCTTCATTCACATGCTCCAAGTGCCTGGAACAGGTCTGCACAGCTCATGGTGCTCAAGATGAATGAAACCCGGACACACTTGCAATTCTCCACTGAGGGAGAAAGAAAGACCAGCCCATAAACCAATCCACAAATACCACGCCGTTGGCTACCCTCAAGTGTGGTCCACCCACCACTGGTGGACACGAGCTGGTTTTAGGTGACATATGGATGAACAGTCACATGTTTATTTACTTTCATGTGAATTACAAAAACATAAAATAAAACGAGCACATCAAACCCTCTGTGTTTTTTTGGTATAGAACATGGCTTTGCAAAAGAAAAATGTGAATTTGAAGTCAATTTTAATTTAAAGGTTAGACAAGGCCGGGCACTCTGGCTTGCGTCTGTAATCCTAGTACTCTGGGAGGCCCAGGCAGGTGGATTGCTCGAGCTCAGGAGTTTCGAGACCAACCTGAGCAAGAGCAAGACCTTCATCTCTATTAAAAGAACAAAAAAAGTAAGAAAAATTAACTGGGCATCTGAGGCAAGAGGATCTCTTGAGCAAAAGAGTTAGAGGATGCTCTAAGCTATGAGGATGCCACCAGACTCTACCCAGGGCAAAAGAGTAAAACCTTGTCTCCCCCGCCAAAAAAAACCCAACAACAAATAATAGCACAAGTGGCAGGAGAAAACTCATAAAAGTGCTACATAAATAACTGAGGCTTAGGACACGCTGGTAGTGGATGAAGGCACAGATGGTGGGTTCAAACCCTGGCCCTGCTGCTTACCAGGAATGTAACTTTGAATGAAACAAATCACCTGGGACCTTGACTTCTTCTTACGGAAAGTTATTATGTCTATTTCAAGGGTTCTGATGTACATAGTGAACCTGGTAGGTGCAAATTCATTATTATTTTATGTCATTACATTATATCCTCCCTGGCCCTGGATAGAAACCTGCAGCTCTGCGGGGGTGAGGGTGGGGGCTGGCAGCACTCAAAGCCCCAAGTTGCAGATCTGCCGTGAAAAGATGGAAACAGATAAGAGAACAAGAAAATGGCTTTGTTTATCAGCCCAAGGAGCTTCGGGGGCTCCCTGATGAGAAAGGAGCCAGCTGGACAGTGGAGGCTCAGGGCTCCCAAGCACCAGCTGTTCCAGGCACTCCAGGTCCCACCTGCCTCACTGGGCTGCGGCCCACACACCCTACTTCCCATGAATGGCATGTCGGAGCCACGCCACAGAGAAATTCTAATCCCACTCAGTTCCAGAGGGGCTCCAAATCACAGATGGTGGACCCAGCTCTGCAGCTCAAAGACCTACAAGAGGAACAGGCAGGGTCTCCTGCAGTGCTGGCAGCCTGATGCGGTCTCTCAACTATAAAAGCCCCTGGTGAGGGAGGGGACTTGGTGCCTGCCTGATTCATTTGAGCAAAAGAACCCTCAAAGTTAACTGGGTGTAAGAGCAGGCACACGTAGGTAGTACATCCATGTCCATGCAATGGAATGCTACCCCTTAGCAACAAAAAGGAATGCCGTGCCACAAATGAATCTCAAGTTCATAATGCTAGATGCAAGATGGTAGAGTCAGAAAGCAACATGGTGTATGATTATAGTGATCACAACCCAAAAAAGGCAAAACTATAGGGCCAGGGACCATGTCAGTGAATGGCCAGGGGTGAAAAGTTTACATAGAGATGCTACAGCTGAGATACTACTTCACACCCACTGGCCTGGCTATGATCAAAGACAGAGATAATAGTAAGTGTTTGACAAACACGTGGAGACACTGAAACTCTTGCACACATAACAGGGGATTGGAAGATGTGCAGCCACTTTGGAAAACAGCTTGGCAGTTCCTTGAAAGATTGCACATAGAGTTACCATATGACCCAGCAGTTCCTTATGAGAACATACGCCCACACGAAACTTGTACATGAATCCTCATAGCAGCATTATTCGTTTTTTTTTTTTTAATTTTTTTATTGAATGATAACTATGTACACATTAATACACTTCTGGGGTACAGTGTGGGGTTTTCACATGCAATCTGAAATACTTCCATCAAACTGATCAACACAGCCTTCATGTCATTTTCTCAGTTAGGCAGGAAGGTTTTCATTAAGCACCTTATTCTTGTCTGGGAGAGACACTGTTTAGTTTCTCTCTGTGTGTCCAGGTTTATCCCACAGTCATTTCCCCCTATTGAGACCACATAACATGTAATGTCTTTTGCTCAAAATAATCCCTCATTTTTCAGGGCATTGAACAAGGGCCACAATTTACTGGTTGAAATTTGAGCATTGTCATTATATTTAAGTCTGTTTTTCCCGTCTTCCTGCTGAAGCGTGTTTAACATCGAGGTTAGGGTTTGTGCCGTCCAACATTGAGTGCCTTGAATACACTGGTACTAAGAAATTATTTGTGAGAATGAAAAAATGATGAGTGGCCAGTAGGAGAACAATATAAATACTATAATAATCTTTATAATTAGCAATTAATTTTTTTGGTCATTTTTACTATTTCAATACCTAGTGGTCAAGTGAGGCAGTGAGTCACTTCATCTGTATTAAGTGAAGATTTTGCCACATGAAAGGGTCAATAACTAAATCAAATTTTAATAAGCAAATTTGGAACTGCTATAACAAAGGGGAGAGATATTTCCTGAGAGCAGAAAATATGAAGCAAAGTAAAAACCATTAAACTCTACAAGGTATTGGGGGATTGTGAGAAACTGTTCTTCCGCGTAGCTCCCTGTGCCCCTCTGATAACCTAAATCATGGAGAAGACAGCAAGACTATGGAAAGAATGCACAGGCAAAGGCCTTGACGTAGAAAAGACAGTCAGGTTCCTAAGCACAGTTCGTAACAGATTGAAATACTATTCCTTAGGTCTGGTTTGTGTGGATCTTTCCAAAACCAAAGGGGAAGAACACTAGCTAGAGCTACAGTACTTGGATGAATATGTATGCTATGGTGAAAATTTAATTAAGCAACTGGTTTTGTAAATTATAGGCAGTTAGTAACAATGCCATGAATGAAAACTACCATTTGATGATGTTTGATATGGAATTGCCTAATGAAGAGAGATTTGAATTTAACTACAAAACCACAGTATATGTTATCTGAAGTTTGTGTAGATATTATCTTAACTCTGTTGTTAGTTGTTTATGTTTCTAATTTTGTTGTGTTTTTCTCACATCCTCTATTGACTCTATTGTGACTTTTATATTTTATTAAACAATCCCTAGAGATGGTCCATAATTGTGATCACTTTTTTTTCTCAGAGGGGGATACCCCAGATTAGTAACACCACATGTATAATGATGCCTTGGTAGGACAGTCTTCTTTCTGGGAATGTGTCAGATGACATTTATAATCTCCCATCTTCCATGACATTTATAAACTTACCTCATTTCCAAAAAGGGATGCAATCAGGTGCGATGGGGAGCCATATTATCTTCCCACTGTTTAACACCAGATCGCTGATTATGACCATAGATAAAATAGCATCACTAATGATGAGATGTAGCAATCTCTACACTTCCCAAGGTCAAGCTATGATTTAGATCACATAAGGCATGTGCATAGCAAACAGCTATCCAAGAAACTCATAAGAAATTACTTCCTGTAAATTTAAGGTTATTTTGTCAGCATTGATGGGATACTAAACAGAATCCGTAAGTGCTAGAAAGCAACAAACAATTTAACCATTTTTACCAGAGGGGATAGACTGAATAGAGATTTCTCATGTATTAGCAAGGAAAGAAAGAGAATAAGAGAGAGTGGAGAAAGAGAGAGAGAGAGGCAGAGAAACAGAATCTGACAGAGAGAGAGAGATTGATTTAGCTTTGGCACACCCCTTGAGTTTACTAAAGTATCAAGAGTATCCAGCTGGTACAATATAAAAAACATCTCTGAAATTCTTGCTAGGCGCATCCAGTTGGACAGAGAAATGATCAAAAAAGCATCCATTCCTCCACATCTTTATTCATTTAACAACAAATATTTATTGAGTGCTCCCCCTGTGCCAGACATAGTTCCGAGCTTTTAGGATACAGAAAAGAATATGGCAGAAAATGTCCTGCCCTCATAGAGAATGCATTTTTATAGCAGGAGATAGGAAGACAAGAATCAAGTGAAAAATTGAATAGGAATCATTTAACTAAATGTGTGTCATTTATCTATCTATAGTAAAAAATCAAGTAAAAATGAATGAACAAAACAAGTTCAGATAGAGATTAGCACTCAAGGAAAAAACCCATGAGACCAGGGGATGCTTCCAAGTGGCGAGGTGAGGTACACTCGGGAGTGGGAAGACACCAACAGGCACGTGGATGAAAAGAAACGCAGATCTCAATAATTCAGGGGCTGGTTATGCCGGAATTTTTATTCATCTCTCTCTGGCTGACCATATTTTGCCAATTCTCTATTATTGTTCCATTAAAGGGGTGCAATGCCAGTCAATCAATGACCATTGAGATCCCACTGTGTTCTCAGCACCAGTACAATTGGAAAATGTGGTTGAATTTAAATAACTAATTCTACTGCTGTGACACAATATGAGGTGGAGGAAGGAAGGCGCTGAAGTCAATAAATAAATTAAGCATTCTTCCTTGGAGAGGTGAGTCTGTGTCTCAGTTTCCCCAATCCGTTCAGACCTCAGATAACTGAAATTCAGTTTCAGGAACTCCTCTGAGGAGGCATCATTGACTGCCACTAGATGGCACCAATTATTTTCATATTTTTTAGGTCAAAAAATCTTTCTCTATGTAGTAATGACCACATTTATAATGGAAGAGTGCTGCATAGTACTGTCATGAATAAAATTATTATTCTCTTATCAATACTTTTCTTATAGGATAAGCCACAGGAATAGCACTAAATATGGTTGATCTTTTACCAATATACTTGTTTATTCGATGGACATTTATTCCAAGTACTGTTGAGATTTACTAACACTGTCTTTGAATATATAAAAAGGAAAGAAACTGAAATATATATTAATATGTGATCACTGAATGTATAAATATAAAATTTAAATATACAAATATAAGTATCAAAAATAGCTGATAAAAGGATGTAATGGTAATACACCTTAAAACTTTCGCAGCAAATTGTTTGGGAAAAGCTTCCCACTGTGGTTCTCAAAAATAAGCAATATTCTAAAATATATTGAAAAACCATGGTTCCAATTCATTACAATTAAATGTAAGAAAAACTATTTCAAATCACAAAATCAAATAGGAATCATTTAACTAAATGTATATCATTTATCTATAGTCTATGTAAAAACCTAATATGTATAGCATTATAAAATTTGATTAATAAAAATTCAGGTCAAGAAGACATGTTCGTCATGATTCTCTATTTCAAGCTAGTAAATTTACAGCACGATTAATATATTATGCAAAATTTTTAAAGGCAAAAAGCATGAAATATTCTCATTTTTCAAAAAAAAGTGGTTAGTAAACATTCAAAGTATGTTTATTCAGAAACAAACTATAACCATTCTCACATCTCTTACTACTAACATAAAAATGGTTCTGGAATAAATGTAACCTATATTTTTATACTAGTAGACTTCAAATTTTTAAAAAATGCACAATAATAAAATGAAAGAACATAGGAAATGCATTGAAAACACAATGCTTTGTGAATATATTATAATTACCTAGAAGAAAGAATGAAAAGTAACATGTTTGTTAAGCTAACAAATTGTAGAAATCTAAACAGCCGGGCTACTCCAGGAGGCAAAACAAGCATCTCAGACTGCTGCTAATTTGACCATTACTGCATTTCCTTCATTTTAAAACTGTCGAAAATAACACTTACCCTGATTTCTGCCAGAGTATTTTGCCTCATAACAAGAAGCGACCTAAACCTCTTTGATTCCTGTGACATTCTCTCTTCACAATTTCTTTTCTCGTCTGTTAAATGATCAAACACAGATTGTGCCTGCTCCTTTTTATATCTCACAGTTATAAATTTTTCCCTATGAAGAAGGAATTGCACACACCACTAATTAATTCGTGGTTGACTTTTAAAAACGGGCTTATGATATATTTAAAAAGACACAACATGAAAAGAAAAAGGAAAACTTCTCTAGTTTCTTCCAAAGGGCCTATTTCCATAGAGGTGCATCTAAATGATATGGAGGGGGAAAAAGTCTCTGGAGAAATTTAATAGGTTCTCTTGGCCGCCCACCAGCGGGCTCATGCTCGGGAGGCGTCCCGAGGGAAGGAGCGTCTCCACCAAGCCATTTGTTTGTCTTCCTTAGAGGTTCTCAAAAAGTAATGATTAACTTGATATAGTCACAGATTGAAAATATCAGTAGATTATTTATAATGTAGCTTATCGGTAGGAATCTTTCTTTGCTACCCCACTTTGGGGGGTCATGTGGAAAGACAAGACAGAGCTAAGTTGAAACTAGCTTTGCCACTAATTAGTGGGGTGATCTTAAGGCTTCATTTTTCCCTGAGTCTCCATTTCCTCACTATTCATTTGGAAATGATATACAATTTAAGAATTTTCTAAAAGAACTGGATAAGATGAGGTACATAGATAGTCCAGCAAAGTGACTGGCACAATCACAAGCCCTTCACTGGCAGCTTTAAATACTACTGGGCATAACCTATCATCATTGTTAATTACACTTTTCTAAGTAATTCCATAGTACTGGCTTATTCTTTTTCCTGTCAGAAGGCAGAATTTTGTCAAATTTAGAGATGGAATTAATTCCCTGGGATATGGTGACCACGCTTATCTAAAAGGCAACAGAATCTAGTTACAGTTTTGTGGGGGGTTTTGGCTTTTTTTTGGCCAGGGCTGGGTTTGAACCCGCCACCTCCGGCATATGGGGCCGGTGCCCTACCCTTTTGAGTGACAGGAACCACCCTAGCTAGAGTTTTGAAATGGAAATTAGGACTGGAATGGTAGGTCCTGCACAAAATAATTTTCATGAGCTCCTAAGTTAGAGCTTTATGAGGTAGTATAAATTATATAATTTTTGGCTTCTACCTTTGAGTACCAAAATATTCTCACAGGTGTTTCAAACTTTTATTTTTCCTTGGTTTCTTACATTATACCTAATATGATTTAGGTTTTTTTTTTTTAATATAGAGCTGCATGATTGTGTTGAAAGTAAGTTTTTACCACAGCTAAATAAATCCTGGCTGAGTGCCTTGGCTTGATTGCGTGAAAGTGTATTGTATCAGGCTAGACATAACTTTTTTTGGATACTTTTTAATCCCTCAAACATCATTATAAGCCCAATATAAGTATATTTATATATATATATGTTAAATCAGACAATCATTCTTAAATGCAACAAATGCATATTCCTTTAACAGTTCTCCAAGGTCTGTTCTCAATGTTTTAGAAAATAGGAAATAATAATCAACATGTCTTAGGAAGGGCACCTCAGTTCTAAGGGAGACTCAATGGATAGATACCCAATGAGCCTCAGAACAGAATCGTTCTCCAAGCCAAAGACTCTATTAACCTTTAACAGGTAAAACCCCCCAAGAGCCTGACTGAATGAGGTAACTCTATAAGAGGCCTTTGGAGATGGCAAATGTGAATGTTGGGTGAAAAAACATTAGTCCTTAAACATGGCATACAGATACTGGTAAATCTGAAATGAATGCAGAATACTATTAATATCATAAAGAACAATTATGCTTGGAAAAGAAGAAACATTTCTAGTTATTCAAATAACAAGTCTAGGGATAAAATAATGGAAGTAAATTCATGATTAAGGTTTTATAAACAAAATTATTAAATGTCACATATATTCCACATCAAATTATGATAAAATATATGGACCACATTAAGGAAAAATTTAAAGATAGAAATTTGATTTTGTTTCTCTTATTAATAACATATGATATATATTTCACATTTTGATTAAGTACTTACTTTAAAGTATTAATCCTTATGTCAAAACTATTTCTTCTCTTTTCCATTGCTTTTAATGCCTCATCAATTTCACTTATTTGTGTCTGTAAAGTAACTGTTTTACTTTTAGTAGTGTCTACTTCCTGAAAAAGTAATGAGCATTTACCCTGAAAAAAAAAATACAGGAATGTTTCATTTTAAATACTTGGATTTTAAAATTCTTGCAAATTGGGACAAAATTACACTGACTGTGTGAACAATTAAAAGCAAATGGTAATCTTTGTCAATATGACTAATACTGTATTCTCTACTGCTAAATCTAATGAATTTTTTCAAACGGGTTAACACTTCTCTTTGTCTGTCTGTCTCTCTTTCTCTCACCCCCTACACAAACGTACCCCACTTTCACATACACATACATACACACCTTACAGGCATGTCATGTCAAGATGCAAACATGTAGTGATTGGTTTTCAAGTATGCATCAGGTGTGTCGGCAAGCGGCTAAGAAATTATGGATGTGGTTCTGATCTTTCAAGCCAAAGAAATCAATGTTTAGCATCAGTAGAGTTTCTCATGGTGGGCTGTGCAATTCCAGAGTGAAGACGTGATTTTCCATCTGTTTCTGCACGATCTCTTCACGACTTGGTGTTCACACTGGGCGATTCAAGCACTCACCGAGGTACCGAGTATTGTTCCCCACATCCAGCATTGCTGCCCGTTGGTGTGACCATCTCAATGGAGTCTACAGATCTCAGTGGCTCCCTTTGCTCCTGTTTTCCTCCCTTTTCTCCCATGTGCCTCCTAATTCTTTTTCTACTCTTTCAAATTTCAGGAATGACTAATTTTTATATCTATCTTCCCATAAAAATTTGCTTTATATGAGCTGAAATGCTGGGTACTACATTTGAATCTTCATGTCCTTCCGCTTTCCTTGTGTTCTGGAGGTTCCAGAACTTTTATAATGAATGATTTTCTTTTTCTAATACTAGAATGTAGTGGAAAGATGGAAAACTAGCATGCTGGGGTATTATGTTATTCCTGGGAAAAAAGTCAACTCACACAAAACGGAGAGGGGTGAGTATGGATAGTCTGGGAACAGCGTGCTGTCACTACACTAGATGTTTGGAGCAGATTCCACAATTCATTCCTTAGTCTTAGATGACAGCTCTCATGGGAAACGTAGAAGCAGTGATATTAAGAACTTAGATTATACGAGCCAATTTAACAATGCTGAAGGTGACATCAGAGGATTCTACAACAAAGGCTTACAACACGCTGTGCACTTCCTGCGTCCAGCAGTAAAAAGCAGACATCGTATTCAAATATTAGGGCACCCTTAACAGGTACCATCAGTGAGATTCTGGTAAACATGGGCAGCTTGCCCCCATAGATGTCCCCATAGTGGACTGGGTCTGGAGAAAAGAAATTAGTAGATGCACATGTCAGTCAAGAGTGTACTGTCGCACATCTTCAGTATGAAAAAATTGGAGGCCCCTAGAGCTATTTGTAAGTTCTTTGATGAATGCCAAAGTATCACTGCAACACATAGAAACAGATCCATACAAAAAAATTTGTCATTTGAGCATTCTTTGGCACTACTTTTTTCTCTCCAGGTTTCAGCAATCGGAAGCTTTCCACCAAAATTACTTTCTTGTCCACGACCGGAAGGGTCTGAAAATCTGAATTACCATGAATTAATATTTTACTATACAACACTTTTCCTTATATCCTTCTTCTGAGAACTTTCCAAGTACGTGTTTGTAAAATACTAGGTATGTGAACTATATTCAGATTCTAAGGTGCAGAGTGGCAAAACAGACAACTATTTTAAATGGCACACCAACTCTATGGCCATCCTAAACCTATTTCAGATTATATTTTTAACTTTTATTTACAACGTTCTTATGTACTTTAAATACAGTAAGTTCAGTTTCTACATCCTGACTTAAATGAGGGTTAAACATGGTAAAATTTCAGTAATACTGATTAACATAGCCCATAATTGAAAGGTTTATGCACAGTGAAAGATAAAATTATCTGTGCAGTTAAATTCTAAGAAGACAGAACTGGTGTCTACTGTAATGTTTGTACACCAGTTGGCAAAATAAGTACTTTATCAATAATAATGAAGGGTATTTGATGTTACAATGGTTGCCACTTCCCTAGAATGGACTATGATAGCACGCACATAAGGCATCTCTAGATCTCACCATACTGACCCTGTATTTGCAGTCAAATATAGGGTCTGTTTTCTAAAATGTTGACAATAAATGAAAATTATGTAATTATAATGAAAACCATTCCTTGTCAGACTTTAGGTAGCAATTATTTTTTTAGGTATTCTATGGATATTTTCTCTAATCTCTACAACATCTGGGCAAGGAAAGTTTTCAACCTCTACGTACTCTATTAGCAATTCTCCTCATTCTCAAACATCAGCCTCTCTGGAAAAGCTTCCTAGACTGCCTCAGTAGGTGTTTCCTCTGCATATCTGAGCTCCTATCACATCTCACCACACTGTAATCTCTACTCGGTCTTCCCCCTGCCCCTTCCTTGCCTCCTTCCCAGCAAGATGAGGAGGAGGATGGGCTTCCTGAGTAAGACAAGTCCTGCTTTCACTTCCCATCTCCAGAGACTTTCAGCCAGGTTGAACATATCCTAAGTGCTCAATTGTAATAGGAAAACCAAACTACTTTGAAGGTCTACTAGAAGTAAATTGACTCTTTTCCACTAACCTCCAATTCTTTGTACCTTCTATAATATTGAACACACATACACAAATGCATTCAGCCATGTTTTTCATTGGAATTTGTTTATATTTGTTAGATATACCACATTTGACACTTTTTACTTAATATTCTTGATGCTATTATTGAGATGGAGACATAAGAACTGTGTTTGCAATTCAACTCAAGTGTTAAACACCTATTTTTATTTTATTTTATTATTTATTAAATAAAATATTTATTTTATTAAATACCTTTTATTATTTGTGTCAGAAGTATTTTGCTATTAGTGATACTTTGGTGAGTATTAATTATGCCAAGAATGTTTTATTCCTAAGTTTAATGGGAATACTCTTTAATGTTTCTCATGAAGGGTTAGAAAATATGGCAGGCACAGTGTGACACATTATTAAATAAGGATGTTTTTATTCTGTTTCTAGATAAATAAATATTATTTTTAAATCATTAGTAGCTATAAAGTTCTGTCAAAGTTAATTGCTCTTTTTCTGTAAATATTGTGAATTACGGTCATAGAGCTTTTTATGTTGAATCACCTTCACATTTTTCAAAGAAATTTGATTTTAATGAGTATTTTTTCATACATTGTAGAATCCATTTAGTTGATATATTTACGGTAATATCTGATTGTCTATAAGTAAGATCACCTATGGATTTTTTTTGCTGTTATTTTTTGGCTACAGGTTTAGGGTTTTATTATCATTAGGGAATGATTGAAGATGTTTTCTATATTTTATTATGCTCTATAGCTGGTCTGTAAAGAAAGGCTTATTGAATATCTGGGCCTATTCTGTTTTCAGTGGTAAAAGTTTACACAAATTACAATTCTTTGATCTGTTCTTGCCGTATATTTCTTCTCTTGACTCTGTTTTCATCATTTGCACTTTGCAAATAAATTATAGATTTCATTTTGCTATGCAAAGTAGCATTCTTCAATTCACTTCTATATTTAATTATGTTCTTTTTAATCATTCCCAGGGCTGTTAATCTTGATTTTCTCATTTTTGCCCTTAATAGATATGTCAAATGTTTTTAGTTTTATTTTAATCAAGATTATTTATTGGTAATGTCAAAGTGTTATCTTGACCTATTCCATAAAAATTGCTATATAGTTTATTATTATTGGACATTTATAAATAAAGGGTAATTTTTAATTGCTCCTTAGCACAGAAGCAAATTAATAAGAAAAATGTGATTTAAAAAATATTTCTAGTAGTGTATATACATGTTTTTCTTTATTGATTTCTGAATTTTCTTTATTGTGGTCCATAAAAGTAACCTGGATGATTTCACCAGCACAAGGTTAAAAGCATAGGGGCCTTGCCAAACCGTCTGGGTCAGAATTCAGTTCCATTGTTAATGCGTTGTAAGAGCATGTTACGTGCATACATGTTAATCAAAAACAAGGCATCATACTTCTCAACAGCAGAATGGAGATAAAGGCACACTCTTCCTAGGGTTATTAGGAAGATAAAATAAGTTATGTCTAAGCACTTAAGACAATGCCTGGCATACAGAATTCATGAAACAAATATCTATTATTATTATTATTTTGCTCTGTAAGTTTCATTTTGATATGTCTTTTGTCTCCCAGTGTAGGAAATATATTTTTTAAATGATACAATGTCATCTCTTAGGACCCACATGCCAACACCAATGAATCCTTTTGGAACTACCTTTAAAATATAGTCAGTTAAAGACATTGTGGACTCTTTCCACTTTCCCTGCTCCAATTATTCTCGAAAGATAGGAATGTTATTTGTGAAGATTTTCATGGGGAAAGCATTTCTAATTTGGAAAAAGCCCTGAAGCCCTTTGGTATAGAGCAGTGGTTCTCAACCTTCCTAATGCTGCGACCTTTTAAAACAGTTCCTCATGTTGTGGGGACCCCCAAACATAAGATTATTTTCGTTGCCAACTACAACACAAGGAACTGTATTAAAGGGTCATGGCGGCTCAGCGCCTGTGGGTCAAGTGGCTAAGGCGCCAGCCACATACACCTAAGGTGGAGGGTTTGAACCCAGCCCGGGCCTACCAAAAACAACAATGATGGCTGCAACTAAAAAATAGCTGGGCGTTGTGGTGGGCAACTGTGGTCCCAGTTACGTGGGAGGCAGAGGCGGGAGACTCTCTTGAGCCCAGGAGTTGGAGGGTGCTGTGAGCTGTGATGCCACAGCGCTCTACCCAGGGGGATAGCTTGAGGCTCTGTCTCGAAAAAAAGGGTCATGGCATTGGAAGGTTGAGAATCAGTGGATACAGAGTCATTTGCTTATACTGTTTATCCGCCTACTTGAGGGTAAAATTTAGACGTCAGATAGGAACAAATGTTTCAGTCTGTAGATTAGACCCAGATGTTTCAGATTAGTAGATTGGAAACACACTACTATCTTGTATACTATGAATCCCAACCCCTGCTTTGTAAATATAGACAATATAATGAGAAAGAGCAATCATTGAGTGTTACAATGTATCAATTACTGTACAGTACATTGATTGTATTTGAATGATTATTTTCATGACTCACATGACAATGTAATTAATGTTATATCCATTTAAAAACAGAAAATCTAGAAAGCTTAAATGACTAGCCCAAGATGATACAGTTTCCCGTAGTGGAGACTAAAGACTGGCTACATACTAGACACATCCGACTCCAAAGCATTCCCTTTTATTCTTACACTATGACAGGCTCAGGACCTTTGATCAGCGCTGCTGAAAGAATCTATGTGAGGTTTTATTATACATGCATGGTAAAAAGCATGCATGAGTCTTTGGATTGACTAGAAAGGGTAAATGAGGTGAAGGCTATGATGATTAGTAGGATGTAAGCACTCCAATTTGTACAAATAATCAACACATTGAATCCCATAATGGCATAAATGTATTCATGATCTATGTACAAATGACTTAATAAAAAATATTAATTTTCAAAAAAAAGGTATTTTTGCTATGTAGAAATTAATTAACCTCTACAAACCTCAGCTTTTAATTTGTGTAATTAAGACAGTTATGTACTTCACAGGGTTGCTTTAAGAATCCAATGAAAAAATCTGAGCCATGTGTGTGGCCTTTGTCAGCACTTTGAAATTAACATCAATAAATGGTGTTGATAATGATGGAGATGGTAACAGGTGGGTGACCTACCAGACTTTCACTGAGAGTGCTGTCCAACAACAATACACGTGGAGGGAAAATGACATTCCTTTTCTCTCTGAATTGATGTGGTCATTTTTCATTGCTGGAACAATGAATTGCTGCAATTCCTTTTCTAAAAATTTATTTTTAAGCTTTATTTGTTTATTTACTTATTTTTAGATGGAGTCTCACTTTGTCACCCTCAGTAAAGCGCTATGGCATCTTAGTTCACAGCAACCTCAAGTTTTTGGGCTCACGTGATCTTCCATCCTCACTCTCTCAAGTAGCTGGGACTACAGGTGCCTGCCACAGTGCACTGCTATTTTTGAGAGATGGGGTCTCACTGTTGATCAGGCTGGTCCTAAATGCCTGAGTTCAGGAGATCCACCGGCCTCAACCTCCCAGGGGGCTAGGATTATAGGCAGGAGCCACCATGTCCAGCCTACTTGTAATTCCTCAATTCTAGTGTACCTTTTTTCTTAGAAGTGCCACCATCAAGGAAACTTTCAAGTATTAAGTCAGACAATGAAGTTCACAAACTTAAAAAAAATGGTAGAAAAATGGTACATATCTCGTTGCCAAATATTACTATCACCTTCAAAGAACTCCCCTTTGGAAGCTATGCACTGACGCCAGTGCCCAGACCAACTGTCTTTCTGAAATAGCCATCAGAGCTATCATCGTACAAAGTCTGAAAACTAAGTTGGTGAAGTCATCCTAGAAAAAGTGCTACACACCTTATTGCTGAATATTACTCATGTCACCAGATGGTCAAGCTACTTTGAAGGTGACCACGCTGATATTCAGCAACAAGGTATGTAGCAATTTTTCTAGGATGACTTCGCAAACTTTACTGTCTGACCTCACATACTTGAATGTATTTAAGCCTTTTTTCTATCAAAGAAATCCACCGCGTCTTGGGACAGAGCTGTTTCTTATGAAATATTCACCCACTATAGCCATGGAAATGCTGGAATTCAACCACATTATTTTTCTCAGAAGGGGAGAAGTCTACTCCCTCTCTCCTCAGCCTCATACACTCTGAGTCACCTTTCTCAGAGATGCTACTCTCTCCTTTATGGGGAGAATGGACTGAATGATACAGTGAATACAGACAATGCACCGCATGGCATAAGAGTGGACAGTGGGGTCATGCCGAAGGCATCCACCAAGCCTTTCTTCTTCTTCCACTGGCTAAAAAAGATGTTGACCTTGCCAGTTAGGTTTGGGTTCTATGTCCACGTCCATTGGAAAAAGTGAGTTTTGCCTTTGTCTGAGAGGCATTCACCTAATCAACCTGTTTAAACAGTTTTCATTGAACTAAATTATTAATTCAAAAGTATTTTTTGAAATTAAAGATCTTACCTCAGTTTCTATTAGTGCCTCGCGGGTTTTCTTTCCCCTTTTTCTCAATCTTTTATGCGTTTTTGCCACTTTTCTTTTAATTAAACTTTTCCTCACAATTACATCATAAAGTCTCTAGAAAACATTCAGATATTAAGATGTGCATCATTTCCAACTGAATTATCCTGGTTTAGACCAAATAGTACCTACACGACTATTGTAATAATAACAGCATTTATTTTTTTAAGAAAAGGAAAGAACCACCACACACAAATTACAGAAACATACTCTAATAGCCCCAAATCCCAATATTCTATCTGCATTCCCTGAAAAAAACAGAGTCTATTAAAACTAATAAACTTCACAGAAATGATAAATTTTTATTACAGTATTTAACGTATTTTAACCAAAATTACAACTCCAAATACAAATTGTTAGACATCATTACTGAAAAGTATGTAAAATCTTGTTACTCCCTAGAGTTTGTGCTACATTACTAGTCCTTAGGATTTATTAACTAGTAAAATAAAATAAAAGCAAAAATAATTACTGAGCTGTAAGAAGATTTAAAACCATGGCTATCATAAAATAAGGGGAAACAAAAGTCATTAATCTTTCCTGCAATTCATTGCCATGCTCAGGCAGTTACACTGAGGCTTTTGATGCAATTCCTAAGTTTCCGTCATGAATGTAAAAGGAAGACATTATAAAAGTCATTTATCCCGCTGGGTGTTAGTTCTGGTTATATGTTCATTACAAGATCATTCCAACATAGTCTAGAAACCCCCAAACAGACTGACGCTCTGCGTTTGTCCTTCCCCTGCTGGAGGTCTGACCAAGGGGCTCCAGCTGTGGAGGCCCAAGTCTGGGCCAGTCTGTCGCATGGGTAGACTCCCTTTTGCCTATTTCACAGGGAGGCTTGAAGATCAGAGAAAACCTTTCAAAATTCAAACATTTAGTCAATCATGAATTTTTAAATAAAGACTTTTTAAAAATTATTAAAGATGTAAAATTACATCCTAATTCACAGAGAGGAAAAAAAAATCCCATTACCAAAATAGCTCAAATAAATACATGTCCGTCCTCCCTGCAGAGGGCAGAAATAGATGACTCTCACCACACCCTCTAGCTCTTCCAGAGACTAATGACATGATAGATACATATTTTTCTAGTAAACTTTGCTTTGGGAAGGGCTAGTGATATCAGTTACTGACAGGAATTTGTAGTTTAGAAAATATTTTAGCAACACTGTATTTTTCACCCTAGCTATCTAAATGTCTATATTGATTCAAAATTTACCATGAAAAGATCAAGATGCCATTTACGTTATACAAGTAAACATTACTTTGGCATTTCATCAAGAAATGGTGAAGACTTTGAATTAAGTTTACCACGGTGGGCAATCCCAGCAGAGAAGTCACGATTCATTTGTTTGGAAACTGCCTTTCCAAAAGAGACTCTCTAAGAGAAGAGTATGAAGTTCTAGGTAATATCAAAGGCGATAATGGTCTTGTCGTATGGTTTCGCTGTAGATTAGTAGCATGGCCCCCAAACAGTTGCTTCATTCATCCATCGTGTTCCCATGAGAAATCATAATTTCCCAGATAATAATGTAAAATCACATACATGATTTATTAACCTAAATATTCCTGTAGATTAGTTCCTGGATCTATTAAACGCTTACTTCAGAGTGTCTTTTGTGCATATTTCTGATTCCCTCAGCATCTGCTTCTAGTTTCTTCAGAGGTGGCTCGATTTCTGCCAGTGCCAGAGTGTATATGGCTTTCTTCTTCATTAGTTCATGCCTCTCCTGTAGGTGCGTTTCTTGAAGGGAATACAGCCTTTTCTGCAAGCAAAGATTTTAGACAGTTCATTCTGTTCTTAATTAATGAAACATTTACTGAGTCCCTGTTCAGGGCCAGGCAGTGTGTTTTGTTGTTATTTGAGAATCAAATACGAAATGCTACCATAAAGAGCAATGGGCAAGAATATAGTATATTTCACGAAAAAACAGTTATTATTAGAATAAATGAAAGAAAAATGTTAAAAGACAATGAAAACCAAACAATATTAAATAACGTCAGAGGATTAAAAGTTAGCATACTGATACCACATCTTGGAATATATGCAAATTCCGCTATCTTAGACCAAATAACACCAAGAAGTTAACAGCAAAATGTTAGGCAAAAGGTGTAGTGGAGGCTATGGAATTATAAAGCATCCATCTATAGAAACAAATTAGGAAATTTGTTTTTTTCAAACACAAACAAAAATGGATATGCCATGTTTGCAAATGCCAATTTCCTAACAGACAAAACAACCACAAAAATTTGAATTTGCTTCAAAGAGGGCCAAAGGTGTAAATAACCCCAAATAACACTATTGTGAACTGCTTCAGAGCTTGACTTTATTTTTCTGAAAATAATAATGCTGTTTTCAAATATGCATGTTATTTCTGACATGGGGCCATTTCAGACACATGTCGTAGATAAAAAAAGAAAAAAAAAAACCCACCTTGGATTCCAGAGGATATGCTGAGTGGTAGATAAAGGTTAAAAAAATTAAAGTGGATTTTGCTAGTTTACATGCTTCAATTTCTGAATCCTTATACAGAAATAACATACCATCTTTTTCTCTCATGGTTAAATAAAGAAATTTAAGTGAAAGACACTAAAAGTAAAGAAAACATGACATCATCACAAAGCCAACTAAAGAGTTAGACACTTAGGAATAAGATCTCACTGCCCTTTTACTAGACTGGCAGGAATCCCCAGTAAGCCACACAATGAGATATGTGTATTGGAGGTCAGTTTCTTTATGCAGGATCAGTAACTGTGCATTGTACACTGAGGGCAACTGTCATCAGCTAAGGCAAGAAAACTGCTGGCTTGCAAACCGAGTAGTGACAAGACGCCTCATTACAGCCAAATTTAAAACGCTAAGTAAAATGCAAATTAAAGGAGGAATAAGATATTGAAACCAAATTAGTATTTACCTGAATCATCATCGCATTAGTCACTTGAGCTCGAATGAGTCTTTTCAAGAAGTCTTCTCTAGTCTACGGGTTAGCACATTTCAAAAGCAAGAGTTTTATTCACAGATCTTCAAAATACTTTTATAAGGAAAATTGTTAAGACAAAATACATTTTACTTAAGTCATCACAGAGTATAAAATATTCATTACAATTTGAGTATTGCTAAATTAAAACCAAACCTGATGTTATTAGAGTTAAAGGAATCAAGTGGTACAATACCAGGTTTACAAAATTTCAGGTCCAGTCATTTATATTCCTGAACTTAAAAAATCAAAGTCATCTGAAAGCAGAAACTGTACAGTTGTCAATTTCTTTTTTTTTTTTAAATAATGCCTATATCTTTTTCTTTATACCACTTTTCAGAATTAGCACATTCAATGTTGAAAACAGAATAGATTCAAGTGCAAAATATGATCGGATTCTCCATTTGGCTACAACAATTCCTTCTTCAAATAAATAAATAAACAAAGAAATCCTGCCTAGAAAAGCCAAGAGGCCAAAAGGAACGGAAAGGGTGGGGCAGGGCAGGGCAAGAAAAGAGAAAGAAAGAAAGAAAGGATGAATGAATGAGGAAGGAAAAAAGAGACGTTTCTCTGTTACTTGGATAGTGTTAAATTATCTACAGTGCTGCCTAACTTATCACACAAAACCAGAGTTTGAAGTAGTTCATAAAGTTCCTTATGCCTTAGAATGACATCTTAGAAACCCTGATTTGAGAGAGGAGGTGAACATGAATTTAGGCAGTCCCCCAGATTCAAAAGCGGTATGTGGCCTTGCAAAGAAGAACCATGGAGATTCAGAACCGTCTCTAACACCTGTACTTCATCATTGAATGCCTCACCATACCCCAGAGCCTACAGAAACAACAGAAAGCAACCTGCCTACAGGTCTCCAACCCTTCCCTCACTGGGTACAGCAACTCATCAAAATTATGCTCCCCTAACGTAAAAGAATGATTCCAAAGAAGGAAACAGAGTGAAAAGTAAGTAATAACTTTCATATATCAATTTACCTAAGGACATAGCTACATATGAAACCAATTTCTACAATGATATATTTTGATAATTTAAAAGAAATTAGAGACCCCTTTTAACATGATAAGCAGATATAGTGGTTTTATCAACCTGCAACAAACGCGGAATAAGATTTAAAATTCCTTTATAGACTAAAGAAAAATATGTCACATTCCAATGTAAAGTGCTACACATGATCTTTATCTGAAAATAGCTGAAAAAAATGAGTATGAGTATGTGTGGGTTTCTGCACATATGTTGTGTTTCTGTATGTTGGAGAGAGGACGGGTGAATGGTGTGAAGCTTAAGAGTTAAACAACTATTAGATTAGGCCGAATTTAAGAAAATCAGTGAGGGATATTAAACAAAGCATGTGTTCCAGAAAGATCACTATGGCTGCAAAATGGATTGATCAGTATGCGTTTCTTTAATATTTATCCATAGAGTCATTCTTTGAAATTTTTTAATTATCAAAAAATTAATTAGTCTACACTGTCAGTTAGTGAGAGAGCAATCCATTGTTTAAATTATTTCAAGACGCTTAACTTAGACAAATGAATATTATTTAAAAAGGACATGTGGCACTAAGACTAAACATTTCTGTAGACAGTATGTAAAAAATTATAATAAAATAAACAAGGAGTCTGAAACGGCAAGATTCTAACAATCGTATATCTTTGAAAAGGATAAAAGAATGCATTTGAAATCTGTGCATCTATACAAAACCTGTTGCCAATGACCAAGTTTGCACTCTCTACAGGGTAAACATCCTAGAGTTTTCCCCTAGAACCTCAGAGAACTTTTCTAAGCTCTGTCTTCTGCCATGTTCCACGACCTTTGTGACCCAGACAGCAGCATCAAATGACTGGTCAGCAGGTCAGGAAGGATTTGCCAGTGGTTGGCCCACTGATACCATACCTACACCAGACCCAAGGGCACAGTGAGTGCTTCCAGACAGATACTAAAATGATGATGCTGGTCCACTTTACTGAAAATATGATTGAGCCACCCAGGTCCTCACAAAATGCCCCAAAGCCGGACAGTGTCTAAAACTATTGAGTTACCAGGACTTCAAATCACCTTAGCAAATGTGGATAACTCATGTAAGGAGAGCTCTGGTCAAAGGTCTTAGGCCACAGGCTGTAACATCTGGGTGAAGAAGTTTGTTTTCTCATCCTGTCGTCACAGGCAGTGTTCCCTGTAAAGTTGACTCTGGAGTGAGTTTAGTGTGCAGGATACTCAGAATACTTACTAAGGAGCACTCTTGGAATCAACCCCTCTGAACTGGGAAGGAATGAAGCAGGATCAGGCAGGGCCATAGGACGAGCTGAGATATAGCCCCGTAGCTACCTCTGCCAACCTCAGGGGGGAGCCATGGAGCAGGAATAGACCTTGGGTTTTGCCCCCAATTGCCCCAAATGACAAGGCTATCCTCTTATACATGTATTTATCAATGTGATGTGAGCTGCCCCAGAAAGGGAAATGACCTTAAGCAAAGCAACTTAATTGATTCCTGGAAGGGAATCAGAGCAGTTTCATCCAACAAATGCCATCAATCTCCTCAAAGACGAAACTATATTTGTACTCCTAATAATGACAGCCAAAATATATTACATGCCTCTTGTATAGAATTACCTTGTTTTAACTTCACAACGAAGTCTATAAAATAGCTATTATCATTCCCTTTTGCATCTAGGTGAGATAGAGAGATGACACAAATTACCCAAACACACAAAGCTGGCAGGTGATGAAACCAGGATGACTGAGAACATCTCAGCAACACCTAGATCTTAGGGCCCTCCAACCTGATAGGTATATTTAGTGTAGAGACTCCTGACTGTCATGGTCCCCTCCTCTTCCTGTGCCTCCCTTACCACGAAGCTTTCCAAGGACCTGGGATACCTCTTTGAATTCTGTAATTCAACCACTCATCCAAGAAATTAAAGGGTAGAATTGAGACTTTGGGTAAAAGAGATGCCATTCTGTTAGTGATGCCATATGTGGTTTTGAAATGGAACCTCCTAGAACACATTATTAGTTCTGGGGAGATGTGGCCTCTTAATCATGCAACATGAATTATGTAGCTGTTGGTAGCAGAATCAGTACAAATTACTGGGAAGTAGAATTAACACTAGGTCTGGAGTGTGGTCAGCTTAGGGAAAGACCTATTGCATCATCACTGAAAATGTTCCTCCACTGTACCCCAACCCACTAGGAGAGGCCCCAGTTACCTGAACTGAAATAACTGAGGAAATGATTATCTTGTTTTTATTAAACTTTCTTAAAGGTATTCATAGCTCACATTTATTTTGATATTTATTATTGGAAGAGTTTTGAGTATTTATGTATTTATTTTTAAGACAGAGTCTTACTTTGTCACCCTTGGTAGAGTGCCATGGTGTCACAGCTCACAGCAACCTCAAACTCTTGGGCTCAAGCAATCCTCTCGAGTAGCTGGGACTACAGGCACCTGCCACAACACCTGGCTACTTTTAGAGAAGAGTCTGACTCTTGCTCAGGCTGGTCTTGAACTCCTGAACTCAGGCAATCCACCTGCCTTGGCCTCCCAGAGTTCCAGGATTACAAGTGTGAGCCACCACGTCTCACCCTGGAGCCTTTATTTATAAGTTCGGTGCTGTTTTTGTGACCAAAAAACATGCCATAGGAACCTAACCCTCATTAATATTAATGAGCCTAGGGTCAAACCAGTTTCCTTATGCACTGTTTCACTTAAAGTCACAGTTTGCTAGAACGGATTGATAAAGTTAAGGGAACACTTACTACTGTCTACTGTCAGCTCCCTTCTCTGTCTCTTCAGCTTCCACTACTGTGACTGTTGCATATTTTCTAAATAAATGACTTATTGAACAAATTGGTTTATAATCTGCTTTGGGTGCCTAGGGTGGAGAATTCAACTAAAAATTGCAGTTTCTTTCAAACTCAAACATTTAATTTTTTTTTTAAATCAGTTTAAATAATGAGAAAGTTGGGGCTCATCAGAATCACATAAATTTTCATACGTAAATAATATTCTGAAGATGGATGGTAAAAGGACTATGAGATATTTTTCCTGAGCTGTGGGAAACTGGGAGAGATGGTGGGAAAAGCAGAGAGGTTGATTCTGACTTAGGATTGATGCAACGCGTCCTATAAAGTATAAGAACCTGAATAAAACCTGAAGGGAGGCTGACTTCTTTAGAAATGTGACCTGAGGCCCATTTGTGCCAGGCCTTGGTTCTTTGAGTTGCTAATTCCTTAAGAAGAATGAAAGCCGAAAAAAACTGCCTCTTCACAACTGTTCCAATAATGGATTCAACTAAGAGTCACTAACAGATGCTTAAACCATGAGGTGTAAATTTGTTGGAGAACAAAACAGTTGATGTTCTTAAATTATTTCTCAATTGATCATTTTTATTCATTACAATGGGAAAATAGTTAATCTGTTGGCCACAGCTTTAACCAAATGACCAAACTTAATGTCACCAGTAATGAGATAAACATACGTCATGCGCTTTTTGATACAGTGTGATAATATCACACCTATGTAATATTTTCCCCATACTACTTAACCTGAACCGAACCATGAACAAATAAAAATGTAAACGCATACTGAAGAAAATTCTTCAAAGTAAGTGGCCTAGAAGCTTAAAGATGTGTCAATGTAATAAAAATCTAATTTTTAAAAACTGTAGGAGCCTCCTTAACAGTAAAGGGTACTCAAAAGTGATTAACAGATAAACGCATGTGCTCAGTTACATGGACCAACCAATTGAATTAGAAAGCTTTGCTTGCGGATTATTGTATGTGTGCCTGTTACCTAAGTATTGCCTCTTAGCTCCAAATCCAGTTTTTAAAATTCGTGTTTGTGAAGCTGGAGCCGGGTCCTGTGAGCAGTTCCCTTCTGCCGCTGACCTTAGGCTTTCGCAGCACGTGCTGCAAGGCAGGGCTCACAGCTTGTTCCAGGGAGGTCCTGTTGTTTCTCCTTCCTCCTGCACAGCTGCTCTTCGCCGATGTGGGGAGCAGTGGCGCTTGCCTTCCGGGGACATTCTCTGCCCACAAACTCCATCTCACCTGTCAAGTTTCTTAGCAGCTGGCAGACAGCTACTGCGGAGCCATGGACAGAGACAGCGCTTCATCCTCTCCAGCGAGGTCTCACCCCGCCCTGGGAGGGGGCAGCCTCCTCCACACTTGCTCTTTCTGTGGGTACTTTCGGCCCGAGGCAGCGTCTGCTGCCTCTGTTCGCTATTTCTGCATTCTTTAGAGTGGGGGTTGGCAAAGTTTTTGTATAAAGCACCACAAGTAAATATTTTAAGATTTGCAGCCCATACGGCCTCTGTCATAGTTACTCAATTCAGGTTTGGAAGAATGTGAAGAAGAAACCAAAAGATCAGTTTGAAGGACTCGGAAGCATCCTGGGGCAAACTTCATCTCAGCCGCTGCAAAGAGCTCAGTTTAAAATCACCTTTGACCCGCAGCCTGGTTTTAGCAGCCACTAGCCAGAAGGTGGCAGCAGAGAGCCATCCTGCTGGAAGCGCCTGTACCAGGACAAAAGACAGCTCAAGAGGAGAGGATGGAGCGAGCTATGTATTGGGAAACTCGTGTTCAAAGAGGAAAGGAGAGTAAACATTAAACAGAAACGGATCTAAGTTCAGAATCAAAGACATAGCACCAGAGTGCTTTCCAGTGACAGAGGGCCACTAAGGAGAAAGATACAGAACTCAAGTTATATAAATTTTGAGATTAAGATAAAAAGAAAGACACTTTAAAAATTAAAACCTTAAGGCAGAAATTGTGATTTCTTTGGGCTGGGCTAAATTAGAGGGACAGGGGAGCTCTGGCTGTGCATGGCTAGGACACTCTCTGGTGGCCAGGACCCGACGGGGAAGTCCAGGTGCCAGGCTGACGTGGTTCTACCTAAAAATAGTACACAACACTATTTTTTTTCTTTCTTTTTTTTTTTTTTATGAAACAATATGTGAGTGTGTGTTTGTGGCAGGGGGAGAAGTTGTGGAATCTTTTTTTTTTTTTTGGAATTTTTTTTTTTGCAGTTTTTTTGGCTAGGGCTGGGCTTGAACCAGCCACCTCCAGCATATGGGGCTGGCGCCCCACTCCTTTGAGCCACAGGCACCACCTGTGGAATCTTTTAAAATCACACAAATAATTAAATAAAATATTCTGAAACTATGAACCTACAGATTTGCACTGTGACTTTTTGGTGTAATTTATTTTGCTGGCCCCGTGTTTAAAGTTGTTACCTTTGGTAGAATTAGTCTAATAAGATCTTTATCAGCCACTGAAAAAGCAGCCGTCCCAGTAATTTTTAAAATTTCCATGTTGGATGAATTTGCAGTTTATCCTTATCATCATATATATAACCACTATTCTATTACTGAGAAATTTGTGTTTTTAAATTCCCTAGATATGGTTTCCATACTTATTGAACACCTACTTTGCTCCCTGCACTGTTCAAGCACTGGGATATAGCAGTGTATACAAATAGCCCACCATTGCTGCCCTCAGGGACTGAACTTGCTTTGGTTGTTAGGAAATTAATTAGAATCATTTTGAAACATACATATTTGTTCGCTTTGCTCACCCTGGCTATCCAGTTTTTTTTAAAGTCAAAGTTATTAGAAATAATGACTGAATTATTCTGAATCACAGGCTGTGAATGTTAGGCTCTTTACATGCGAGGGCTGCCTGGAAAGTACCCAGCCGTGTAGGTCTCTTATTTTTCATATATCTTGGCTGGATACTATCCAGACAGCCCTCAGGTATTGATTAATCACTTTCTAGAAAAGTTCTAATTTAACACGGAGTTGGATACTTCAGTGCATATGAGTTGCTATATCCATCTACCATTATCAAACATTAGTTTTCACATATGTAAAATTCTTCCCCATAAAATAATTATGGGAAATACATAAAATAATTTACTCAAGGTGTCACTCATTTTAAGCACTCAACAAATAGCTATCATTACTTTCAAAATGTTGTTTAGAATCTACACATTCATCACATTTATCAGGATACAGACTTAACATTAAAATGTGTAAGTCAATTTCTAAAGCGTTTCTTTTTTAATCCTGAACAGCAAAGGTAGTCCCATGCTTTAAAGTACTATTTACACTGTTTAACACTTCTGAGAAGATATTATCAGTCAGGCTCGAAGTTAACTGTTTTACATATAATATTATTTATTTATCACTGCTGTGTTGGTATTGTTATATTCATTCAACGCTCATTTATTGATCACTATCAAACTGTGTAGGTATTGTCCTACTCATTTAAGACACATGAAACCTAAGCTAATGACGAGTACACACAGGTTGCTCTGAAAGTTTTGAGACGGACTTGTCTGTCATTTCACTCCCAAGACACATGGTGGGCAACGTCCTTTCTCATTCCCCCGCACACGTCTCAGCTTGCTCAGCTTACTGGGGTTGCTGACAGGGCTTCATTCGTTTCCCTCCATGAAGATTTTACATTTCTAGATGTTTGTGTATCTTGAAACTTTCATAATGACCCCCCCCCACATTCTCAATATTCTCAAAGCAAATAACTAGCAAAACCAGAATCGAAATTAAGAGATATTGACTCTAAAGTCCATGCTCTTTCAACCAAACCATATTCCCTTGGAAAGGAAAAGAAGAAAAATTAGAAAAAAAAATTCAGAGAATTAAACGGAAATACTACTAAAGAGTCAGCTTACCAACTATTTTCTGGCAAGCAAAGCTCTAAGCCCAGAAAATGGAGAAGGAGATTATGTTTCCAGATGATATTTATAGCAAGTCAAATAAAGTTTTACCTCCTCAAATGTTTTATACCCTCAAGATTCATGAATATTCAACACCTTATTTCTAACATATTTTTCTAGTTTATTTACCTCCTCAAATAAGTGTTGGGAAAATTAACCTTTCTGATGCTTGATTCAGGAGGTTCCCAGCTGCCATCTGAAGGATTTAAATGCTACTATACCTTCGTACCAGGCCTGCTTTTCTTCTCTGCCTACCTTTTCCCCAGCAACCATTTCCCACTAATATAGTTAATAGATGGATGTTCCCCATATTACAGGAAAAAACTTCCCTTTGGCTCAGTTTTGGCAAAGTATTCTGCTTCTGAATGGAGTAGAAAAGAATCTTATTAAATTCAAAACCAATTAACAGAAGCAAAAAAGATACAAGATTAAAGTTGTAAATATGTAACAGAGAGAGATAAAGAAGAGCGATTATGCTAAAAGTGCATTGTATAAATAACTGAGCTTCTGGCCGCTAAACCAAAGGGAAACCGGAAACTTCAAGGAATTACAAATTATTAATAAAGAAGAAATAGAAATTTACTAAGAAAAGATAATTTCCTCTCAGTTCTGAAATCTGAGGTAAATTGGTTTCATAGATTTCTTTGATCACACTGACAACATGACTACCTTTCTTATTAGCTTGAAAAAACAACTGGCAATGGTCAATGTTGGCCATTCAGCTTTGATTAAAGCTCAGATGTAATAGAAATTCATAATTCAGTAAAGGCTATTCTACATGGGTCAAGAGTAATATGCTTTAGACTTGAGTATCTATAAGGCATAAAGTATTTAGAATAAAAATTTTTTTTAGCGTGTCCATAGTATGAGCATTTTAAAATATTATCAGTATTATTTGGAATTGTTGTTGATTGAAGTAGAGGTGATCTAAATAGGTCATTCCTGAAGAAATTATGCCCCTCCAAGAAAGCTTTATAGAAGGTTCAGACTTTCATTTTACTAAAATCTTGTCTCAAAAGTGAACAAATAGTATTTGAAGGGATAGCCAAGGATTTTCTCTAAAGGACAGTTTGAGTATTTGTAAAAGTATTCTAAGGAAGCCATAAACCTCTAAACGATAGTTAAGAAATAGATGACTGTCAACTAGAATCTTCTATGGACACAGGACATTGTCTTTTTCTAACATTAAAAATAATCCTCTAGTATGGTGATGCTGATGTTTTGAGTTTGACTAAATCTTAACTAGTCACAGAACATGTCTAGAATCTTGCTCACTATACCAAGTTTAACACCGGCTGTTCTGGTCCCTAAACTCCACACAGTTACTTACAAGCTATGCTACTGTGGGCAGGTCACTTTATTCCCAACATGAATTTTTAATGAACAAATAGCCTAATATAAAATGGACTTGACTTGCCCGAAACCCCTTCTACTTCATTCCTTCCATTTTACAAGTTTCCACTTAGTTTTAGTACCATGATTCAGAGGCCTGATCAGAATCCATCAGAATTCCATTAGAGTCAAATGAAACATCCTACAAGATTATTCAGCTTACATGGAAGCCTTCCACTGGAGTGCTGAGAGCTACTTAGGATGTGATGAAAACTTTCAACATTTTTCATTGCAATGTTACATTCTTCAGACAATCCCGGATGGGATTTCTGTTCACTCTATCAACACCATGAATGAATATATATTATATTTTTATTGACTTATTTCTTATCCCAATTGGCTAATTCTATCCTGACCCTTGGTCAAACACCTCTAAATAGGTCAGTTATTGAAATTGAAAGTATAGAAAAATGGGAACTCATTATCTTTAATAATTGGAAAATTTCAGAAATTTATAGATAATCTGATTGTTTAGGCTGATTTATATTTTAAGACTGCCTAAAATTTATCCAAAATTCTACAGCTGCATTAACTTGAGAGAATGTAATTCATAAATTCTGCCTCTACGTCTTAAAAAGATTATTTCTCAGAGGTGCCCCAGAAATCATATTCCTGCAATTAATTTCTAGATGACATCTTACTGACTAATTTTAGGCCAGGATCAACAAATATACAAAGTTGCCTACAAGGAAAATATGATGATCAGACTTAGGATGTTAAGTAGATTTTCATGAATCTGTCAAGGAAAGAAAAAAGGGTCATTACACAGGCAGAAACTACAAACTTGAATTACTATAAACATGAATTATCTATGGCAAATGTGGAAATAAAGGTTATATTCAGTCCCCCTCCAGAGGTCTGCACAGGTACAGTAAAGGATTTAATGCCATACACACTCAGACTCAGAGATGAGCAGGAGGGGTCAGCAACTGGGAATGGCTCCTATGTGGAGCAATCTCTGTTGCTGCTTCCTAGAGATCACTCAGTCCTATTGGGCAGGAAAAGGATGTGGGGAACACTAGGCATGAATGAAGACAGGACGGGTGACATCAGCAAGGTGGCTGACTGGAAATGAGAAAGTTCCAAGGCAATGCTATGACTGGGAATGTCAAAGAGCAAATGCTGCAGTGGTTTGGGAGGAGAGGGTCTGCTGTGGTTACTGCAGTGCAGTGGAGGAGAGGGTCTGCTGTGGTTACTGCAGTGCAGTGGAGGAGAGGGGTGGCTGTGGTTACTGCAGTGCAGTGGAGGAGAGGGGTGGCTGTGGTTACTGCAGTGCAGTGGAGGAGAGGGTTGGCTATTGTGGTTATTAGAGTGCAGTAGAGGAGAGGGGCGGCAGCTGTGGTTACTGTAGTGCGGTGGAGGAGAGGGGCGGCAGCTGTGGTTATTGAAAGCCCAGGTTGGCACCCCTGGATGAAACCAGAGACAGGAAGGACATTGTCTTGTGGGTGAAACGTAAGCAGAAGAACCTCACCAGCCCCCACTGTCACTGCACATAGCTCTAATTTTAACTGCAGGAAAATCCCACAGTCCTCACACGCTCTGAGCCCAGTTAAGAATCCTGCTGAAATTGCTGCAGCTGCTTTGCTCCAGATTGGGAGAACAAAGTGTGTACTCTCCGCCCGCTCCCCACCTACTGAGCCCAGCTACTGCAGAGTGGTGCACAGTGATGCCAGAGTCACCTCTGGAGGACACTCTTCTCCAGGAGCCAGTAGCTACTTCACCTCCACCACTGGAGCTCTATCTTCATGATAGCCACCCACCCGCGCAGCTGAACACCACAACTCCAGCTGTGAGGTGCCTGGGAAACCAACTCCCCACTGCCCACACGTCTAGCTGGAGGAACAGTCTGCAAACTGGTCCAGGGAAAACCTTCCCTTGAGCCGCCCAAACCACTCGTGTCCTCTCCTTCAAGCAGGAGAAGTCCTTGAGACAACAAACAGCTAATAAGTCTCTTGGCCAGCAGAGGGGCTATCAACCCATACACAGGGCCTGAAAAACAGCCCATCAGCACCTGTGCCTGCAGATACGCCCCTGGCCTGTCCAGAGACCTCGCACCCTCATGGAGGACCTAAGAAAGTTCCTCACAAGCTGCCCCTGGTAGACATATGGCCAGGCTTGACCAGCAGCCATGTGCCTGAGCAATAGCCCTACAGGCTGCCCTGGGCTAACACACCCCAAGTTAAACGAGCAGCTGTGTGCATACATTCTGGCCCTGAGAGATAGCATGGCAGCCGCCCTCAGCAGATATGCTTGAAGCTAGCTAAGAAACCACACAGCCACATCCTCGGCCTGAGGAACAGTCCCATAGGATGACCCAGCAGACACACCTCCATGACAGCTGATTGGCCTTGTGCTCACGTCCTAGGCACGAGAAACATCCCATTGAGCCCACTCCCAGCAAAGCCGCAGTATCACACCCACAGATCCTCTCAGCCTAGGCTACTGAGACTCTTCCAAACATCGCTAGTGTGGATTACATCTACAGAAAGTATATGGAAACTGCACTACCACAACCCCAGAACCAAATCCAGGGAACCCCACTGAACTGACAGTCTAAACCCTATATATATGTATAAACAGTATTTCCCCCCAAAACATAGTCCATAAAATTAGCAAAGATTCATCTTCCAGCAGATACATGAAAATCAACATAGGGACACATCAAACAAGGAAAAGCCAGGAAACAAGATACCTACAAAGGAACACAGGAATTCTCCAGTGACAGATGCAATCACATTTGTACCCCCATGTCTGTGAGTAGAGTTCATGATAGTCAAGATAAAGATTCAGCCTAAGAGGCCAATGATAGATGAACAGATAAAGAAAATACGGTCTGTGTGCACAGTGGAATGCTACTCGGCCACAAAAAGAACGAAATTCTGTCATGTGCAGAAACAGGGACAGAACTAGAGAATATTTCATTAAACAAGCCAGAAACAGAAGTTAGATGCTCAGGGCTGATCAGCTAACTAACAACCCTAACATGTTAAGGTTGAGCCCAAATAAGCAAAAAACTGAAGAGAAGATACTAGAGGCTGGGAAAGGTCGTGAGAAGTGGGGTATCAAAGAGATTTATTAAAAGATACAAAATTACAAGGGAAGAAGTTTAGGGATGTTTACTTCTACGGAGGGCAGAAGTTTCAGTATGCTGTAACACTGTAGGACAATTGTAGCAAAACCACCATATTATACATTTTCAAATAGCTAGACAGGTGATACTTAATATACCTAAAACAAAGAAATGACCGATGTTTGAGATAATAAATATAGTAACTACCCTGATCTAATCAACACACACTACATGTATTAAAACATCACTATTTACTCCACGAATATGTAAAATTCTTAAATTATCAAAAAATAAAACAAAGAGGAGCACTCTATTTTGAGTTGGCAAAGCGAGTCTGGTAGAGCTGCATCAACGTGCACTTGTTTTGTAAATTCTACTTTATGTCATCATAAATATTTAGAAAAATAAATAATTCAATAAACATCTTTTTCAATAAGCAAATACCTCTGATGAATGAAACAACATGCCTGATAATTATATGCAGTTTGTGACAGCCGTGGGACACACATGTGAATGATGACAAAACTTTCCCATCCGTTGAAAAAAATAAAACACATTAAGTGGACAAATGATTGAATAAATAGGCCTTTAGTGATATTCTCAAAGAAATAATATTAACTAATCACCATAAAGAAGCATATATTAATGAAAAAAATTTAGACATCTTTGGTACTGCTGTCTTTGCTAAAGGATATGAGTATATAATTGTGTGTCTTGTATTTTAGAAATCATCTTAAGTTTAATTTTTACTACGTATAACGTTGACCTTGCTCACTAACGTTAGAGGTGCTGAACCTGTTCGTACCCACTGGGGGAGGTGTAGGTCCTGCACAGCAAGTCAACTGAACAGGCAGATTCAATGTGGAAACAAGACCCAGTTTCTGGACAGAAACGTTTACTGGCAGACCATGCACATGTCTTAAATGCAGACAGCCCAAGGGAAAGTCTTCACTGAACACCGTGCTAGCAACAGGTTTGGGACAAGATTGGACTTGTTTGAAGTGGGTTTCTTGCTCCTAAGTCTTTAATGAGAAAATATCTAAGATGGGAGAGCTGTGGGCATATGCCAGTGGACAGCAGCCTGTGGAAGTGGCCCCTCAGGTGCAGGGACATGCAGCTGACTTTCTAAGTCTCCCCAGCAGATGGTTTGGAGCTGCTGTGCATCAGCTCTCTCACTCGGAAGTGGGTTTGAGGCATGTGAGCAGCTCCTCCTACAGCAGTGAGGGCTGCAAACTGCCCTTTGCTCTGGAACCCAACAACTTGCAGGCCCAACGGAGGTACTCCTTATTCTAGGTTACATTAGGCACAAGAGCACATCTCAGAATCCCTTATTCCTACCATGCGGAGGAATTAGTAGGTATTGGATGTGAAGATTAAGCTGAACAGAGCACCGCACTCCTGGTGCTGCAGGGAGTTTATGGTTGAGGACAGACAGCACAGCAAAAAGTAGAAACAAGGGTTGATTAGCTACTTTGAGTCTTTATCTTCTATTCAAGCCAGACCCCTGGAGAGAGGTGATTTATCACAAGTGATGTTTTGAAAAGACCTTGAAGATTAAATCAGTAAAATTCCAATATATTACTTTTGTTTTTTCATAACTAAGAAGAACCCAAAGATACCCTACCTTAAATTTTCTTCTCACTTCGGCTATTTTAATTTCTATCTCCTCTACTTTATGTTTGGTGAGGTGGTAAATAGAACCGATTTGATAAGCCTCCTTAAAGAGCTGTTTGATAACTTCATCATTTATTGCCTTCACTCTTAACAAAGATTTTATTTCAGACTCATATTCTGTTCTATTCTTTATACTGTAAAAATAAAGCAAAAAGATCAATATGGTTATTCCAAGAGAGTAGATATTGAGGCAAATATATTTAATAATAGTAAAAACAAAACCAGCAATGAAAATACAAAATAGCCAATGAACTACAAGTTGAAATCTCCATTTAGTTTTCCGTTACCTCCATTGGTTACCTCCAAACTGTTAGACTGTTCCCAGTCTCAGAAAGGTCAGAGTATCGGTGAACATGGCTTGGGGCATCCACACGTTCAGCTTTCACAACATTCAAAATCCCTTCTTATCTCCGTTTGACTTCTATAAAGTGAAACACCTGAAGAGCCTGGACCAAAACCACAGCATTCAGCAGGGCAGATTCTCACCCTCAGCACTACTGACATTGGGGCCAGATAATTCTCTGGTGGGGCGATGTCCTACACAGCATCTCCCTGCTAGATGCAGCAGAACTGTCTCAGTATGACAACCAAACATGTCCCCAGAGATCGGTTGCACTGGAACCCAACCACTTTCAGGCCCAGTGTAAATACTCCATACTCTTACGTTACATAAAGTACAAGAGCACAGCTCAGAATCCCTTATTCCGACCATAGGAAGGAAGTAGTAGTTATCAGACATGTAGGATGCTGTCAAACGTTTCCTCCTGAAGGTACAAAATCATCCCTACTAAAAACCTCTTGAACTGGTTGCCAACCCTAGCTGCATGGCACACTCACCAGCAAAGCATTTAGTAAGACTTAGTGCTTTCCAAAACTGTGATGTAATTGATCTTGGGTAAAGATCCAGTGTCACCATCTTAAAGCCCCATACGTGATTCTATTTTGCAACTAGGAAGCAGAGTCCCAGTACTGACCAGAGCAGTGTTTCCACAGCTTGCATATGCGTGAGACTCACATAGGGAGGTTATTAAGTCACAGATTCCCAGGCTTCCCTCTGAGGATCTCATTAAGTAGATGTAGGATGTCCCTGAGAATATATCGATGGCACTCGGCATTGCTTAAGAGGGTACAGTCGTGATAAATAGGGACAATTAACTCTCCTTTAACAGAACATGGAGAAGACCAAATCAATATGGCCAAATCAGCCAGTGATGAGCTGCACTTATCTCTCAATCATGTCTATTCCAAAATAGGATGTAGGATGATGCCGAAACAAGAGTAAACACATCTGGGGCATGCAGAAAGCATAGGTAGGCTCATCAAATAATGTAATCATCTCTGTAGAATAAACTGCGATTGAAAATCAAAGCAATCAAGGAGGTGCAGCAGGACACTGGCTGAAGGTATTCTAGCAGATGAGTGCCCAGCCCCAGGTTTACTGATTCATAGCAGAGCTATGCATGTGCTGTGCTTGCCTATGGAAGGATCACCTCGCCGCCTACGGCTGTAGATTTGTAGAGCCAGGAGCTAGAGCGTTGGGAAGAAGCAATCCTGAGACCAATCTGCCTTCTGTATCTATCAGTAGCCACTTCAATGTTACCCCCTATATTTTCTTAGGATGATCACTGGGAATTTGAAAAGATCACCATAAATGGTAGACTTTAAATACTGGTGGTTTGAGATCAAGCAGCAGCAGAAAGAAGCAATGACAAACCTTTAATTGGGAAGATGTGTGTATGATGGGGAGAGGGATGTGAGTGTATGACCAAGAGTGTAGGAGGGAGAGGGAGAGGTGGGGGGAGAGAGGGAAAGAGAGAAGGAGGGAGGGAAAGAGACTGGGGGAGAGAGAGAGAACTGCTTATTTAGGTCAGGATACTTTAAAGAAAAACATAAGCCATATTAAGAAATACCTTGTTTCTAAAGACCCAGCAATTAGATCATGAATTTAATCTGCTCTTAATAGCCTTTTTTTTTTTTTGGCAGTTTTTGGCCTGGGCTGGGTTTGAACCCGCCACCTCTGGCATATGGGGCTGCCACCCTACTCCTCTGAGCCACAAGTGCTGCCCAATAATTAGTTTTATAAAACACTTTAACAAAGAACCTGAAATACATGTTTAGATTGCTTAACATATAAGTGAATAAATAACTACAACTATAAAAGAAAAAAAGTGACACACAGCGAAATAAAACAAAAATTGGTAGATGTGGAATGTGGAAGACAGAAAATTATAAAATGGGAATGAATAATGAAAATTGTTTTGGAATAGACCCAGAGAAATCCAACCTGAGTTGGGCAAAGAGAGCTTTAGATTATTAGATGGGAATAAAGTACTAAGAAATTAATCCTAAATGTAGTGCAGCATGTGTGTGAGTGTAAGAGTGTTCGCATGCATACACAATGTGTGAGTGGCTTGTGCCCACAGAGAGTGTGTACCCCTGTGAGTCCTTGGGGGTTTATGTTTGTGTACACATGAATATTTGTGTTTGTGTCTACATAACTTATGTGTTTGTTGTGTGTTTATCTGGGCATATGAGTGTTTGTGTATGCATCTATACGTGTGTATGTGCATGTTTGTATAGGCATGTGTCCTGGTGAACACATACACAGTTCGTGCTTGAAGGGGAGTATGTGTGTGTGTGTGTGTTAAGCAACATCCCTTTTGATTTACAGAAAGAACAATGTTGAGAAAATCTGTGGGAAGACTAGAGGATTCTCTAGACTAGAACAAAAAAATAGAACTACGGCCCAGGACCAGATAACACAATGGTTTTTCAGTACTGAATTTTACAAAAATAAAAAATAAAACTACACCTAAAGACAGTATAAAACATTAGAATATTAAAGATACAGAAAAAATAGAAAAGAACCACACATGAAAAAGACATGTACATTGATGTAACAGACTCCGGAAGAAAATGATTATCTTCATAGCTAGGGGAGAATAAAGGCCAAGCTACAATTCCATACACTCCCAAATTATTATTGAAGATTGATGAGTGAAATCAGTGTAGGAGAAGAAAACTTCCCACTTAGCTCTCATTAAAATAATGTGGGGAGAGTGAGAGAGAACATCTCCTTTATTTCTCAGAAAGAATAAAAATGAGGATAAAGAATAAAAATGGGGTAAAGACTAGAGAAAGCAAAGGCTAAAGACTAAAGAATCACTTCAGATACACAGAAAGTAAACCAAATGGGGAAACACGAAGGTATAAGAACAGAAATAAATGAGAAATATTTGAAATATGAGGGCTGTCCCAAAAGTATCCAGCCATATACTATGGAAAATAGAGATACACAGAGCTGGATATTTTCTGGAAAGCCCTGGTAAGCATTGATTGTGACAATGTATTATTTGAAAGTAAAACTAAGGATCCGGGCAACTACAAAAACATGGGATAAATGTAAATAGTAATTAATTTTTTGCTAAATAGGGGTCTGATAGTTGATATGTTAATTTCTTTTTATAATTCTGCATTTTTTTCTTTAGATATTTTGAAAACATATAGTCAGAGGCATTGAAGTGAATTATTATTTCATTCTTTTTGGATTATCTCTTTTGTAATCTATTTTGCCTTATTTCTTCATGATTTTCACATTAAATTATATTTCATGAGATTAATGTTGCTGCACCAATGTTTATTTTCACATTTCCTGAGTAGTTTTCCATAGTAATTAATTTCCCATAATAATTATATTTTTGCTAAAATAGATATGTGTAATTCTCAGGATGATAATACAAAAATAAAGTCACTTAAGGTAAACCTACCATTTGATCCAGCAATCCCACTGCTGGAATATACCCAAAGGATAAAAGATCATTTTATAAAAAGGACACCTGCACTCAAATGTTTATTGGAGCATAATTCTCAATTGCAAAAACAACTCAAGTACCCACCAATAATACCTAAATGGATTAATAAAATGTGGTATGTGCGTACCATGGAGTACTACTCAGACATAAAAAACTGGACTTCTAGCATCTTTTGTGAGAATCTGGATCGAACTAGAAACCATTCTTCTGAGTAAAACAGCACAGGAGTGGAGGAACAAACACATATTCTCATTACCAAACTGGAACTAACTGATCAACACCAAAGTGCACATATGGAAATAAATCTCAAGGGAAATCAAGCTGTGGGGAGGCTGGCTGGGGCCGATGGGTAAATTCCCACCTATTGGGTACAGGGCACACTAGCTGAGTGAAGGGCACAGCTATACACGTGCTCAATCTGTACCAGAACATAGTCTGCAAACAGAACACGTATATCCCTTCATATTCTGAAATTTTAAAAATGGAAAATGAAAATTATTTTATTATAAATGTTTATAATCACCTAAACGTGTTTCAAAATTAAATGGTGTCACTCTTGAGCTTATAACACAAACCTAATATAACTATCTAAAGTACACCTATTAAAATCACCAGATTATATTTAAAAACCAGGACCCAGTACTCCCTGCAAGAGGAGAGACCTACGAGTAAACTACTCAGGAAATGTGAAAATAGACATTGGTGCAGCAACATTAATCTCATGAAATGTAATTTAATGTGAAAATCATGAAGAAATAAGGCAAAATAGATTTTAAAAGAAATAATCTGAAAAGAATGAAATAATAATTCACTTCAATGCCTCTGACTATATGTTTTCAAAATATCTAAATAAAAATGCAGAATTATAAAAAGAAATTAACATCAACTATCAGACCCCTATTGAAACATCATAGGAAATAGGGTCAAGAAGATGTGTAGGAAACAAAATTATTCTGAAGCATTTTTCGTACTGAAAACAAACCAATATGGGTCATCAAATTGGAAAGTCTTAGTGCAAAATGGGATAAATTTCTCTCCCTCTCTCACACACACACCTGTACACACCTGTACACACACACACATAAACACACACATACCACATTCCTAAACACTGAAATGTGAAATGAAATAAGATAGAAAATTCTAAAGTTTTCAGGTAGAATAGACAAATTGTGTGTAAGGAAATTTTATACAAATTGCCATCAGATAATGTAACCAAGCAAAACTAAATGCAAGAAAACAATAAAAGAAAATCTCAAATTAATGAGAAAAATTGATCATAGATCCAGAATAGGACACTCTGAGAAAAGCCTGTTTGGAACAGGTTGAATACAGAATGAAATCTGAGTTCCTAGAAACAGGAGTTTTCATTTTGATAATATTTGTTATAAAGAAGAGAGAGACAAGATAGAAGGCAGGACTGAGGTTTGTTCTGTGTTTGGTTATCCTGTACCTTGAGCAATATTATGCAATGTTCGGATGCTGTTAGAGAGAAATGATGATTAATGGGAAAGAGGAGAGAATTTGTGTTGTGTGCAAGTAAATCAGTAACAGAAAGAGGTAATTCTTATTTGATTTCACCTGTAGTCTCTTTGAAGAAGATGATTAGCTTAAAATGTGGGTGATGTGAGTATTAGGATTGAAGAGGAGGAGGAGCCAAGAAGCAATCATGGAAAAGCTAAATTGTCTAGAAATTTCTTGGCAGTGCTGAGTATCACAAAAGATTTGTAGTCTTAGAATTTGAGTTTTACTGGGATGCAAATTCACTGTAATGCTAATGAAACTTAACAAACTTAATGAACTCGAGCTGGCCCGGCCCCTTTCAAAGTCCTTTGGTCCTTGGACTGTTCCTAGCAGTGTTTTCACGTGGTCGTACATGTTTTAAGTTGGTAAAAATAAGATACTTATCCATGATTATGACCATTCTCTTTCTTAAATAATGTACACTTAGTAAAGTGTTCTTCAAGTAACTAGGGTAGTTTGTATTCATGATACTCTATATATTCTTTTCTTTCTTTCTTTCTTTTTTTTTTTTTTTTTTTTTGCGGTTTTTGGGCTGGGGCTGGGTTTGAACCCACTACCTCCAGCATATGGGGCCAGCGCCCTACTCCTTTGAGCCACAGGCGCTGCCCTTTTTTCTTTTTTTTTAGAGAGAGAGTCTCAAGCTGTCACCTTTGGTAGAGTGCCATGGCATCATCATAACTCATCAACCTCCAACTCTTGGGCTCAAGCCATCTGCTTGACTCAGTTTTTCTGTTTTTCGTAGAGACAGTGCCTCACTCTTGCTCAGGCCAGTCTGGAACTCGTGAGCTCAAGCAATCTTCCTACCTCAGCCTCCCAGAGTGCTAGGATTACAGGCATAAGTCACGTGTATTCTTTTTCATAACTTGCCCCCAATGCTAGGAACTTTAGGGCTTACCAAACCAGGATCCCTCCCCGGGTGAGACTAATTAGCACAGTCATGTTTTATTTTAGCCACATTCACCTAAGAAAAGTTCTATGACAGAAGCTGCTGGTTTAGTTCAGCGAAGGAGCTTTTGAAGTCAGAGAAACAGGTCTTGAATGTTATTTAAAAGTGCTTATTTTGACCCTTCGTATCTAAATTCTGTAAAACCAGAAAGAAGGACAAGTAAGTAGATAGCCGAATAGAGGAGTAAGGATGACAGAATGCTCATTTCCGTGCTGGAGAGAGGGTACGAGGTTAGTAAGCAAGCTGAAGAGAGAGGTGTTGGCTATCAGAGAATGGGGTCTTAAAATTGAGACTGGGAAGTGAGTTCATTCTTGGAAAAGACAAAATCTAGAGTAAAACCATAAGGCAGGGCAGTTGGTGTAGGATGGGAGAAAAGATTGTTGAGAATGGAGAGGCCTAAAAACTGAGAGTCCAGGCTCTTGCATGAATTACATATACACCAAATTCATGTTTTCTTTGCCTCTGCAGATGTAGAGAATAGGAATGGGAAGTGTAGTTTATTTGTAATTTTTAATTCCTTTTTAAAAGGTCTAAAATAGGCTAATGTATGGGTAAGTGGTTATGATGATGAAGATACCATTTTCAATGAGACATTTTTACACTTTTCTTAATGCCCTCAAAATGAAAAAAAATCAAAATAGTTTAAGAAAATTGACTCAAAAGTTTGTCGTGAGATGATTAAAGAAAATGGTATTCTATGCTTCCGTGAAGTAACTCAAATTAATAGGTTGGTGAGATACAGCTAAATGGGTGTGAATAACCTAGTACCCTGTGGATTCATTCTACGTGTTCCAGGCTATTTAGCAACTTCAGTAACATTCTAATTGCTATCTCTACAAATAAATCGCCATCCTGTTATCTCTTGACAAACACATTTTATGAAATATATCAATGTATCTTTCTAGTGTTCAATAGCTTCTTTGCTCATTTGCTTTAATATCCACCCCCATCTTGAGATCACTGCAGTCACACTGCAGGTGTCTTGCTTGAGTACAGGAGAGCCTTAGAAGTAGATGTTCAGAATATTTTATGGAGCTTGAATGTAAAAAAATGACTATATAGAAATTCATACCACACAGTTACCTTCAAGCAAACTAAATCTAATCAATTTCAAATCCCTTTAAACAAGTTCATTTTGCTTGACTTTGGTTGTTGAGTCCTGTGTATCATGTGGATAAGCAATCAAGTAAAATTGTTTGCTCAAGCCAAACGTCATTGAATGTAAGGGGTCTGTTTCTAATGGATGTTGGTTGGTTTGAAAGATGAGATTATCAAACCAAGCATTGCTTAATCATATATCCTCATCCTCATCACCACCATCACCAAAAGATCAAGCAAATTTTTGTGTGCACAGGGTAACAAATACAACAGCTATCTTTTAATGTGAGCATGTTTAAGGTGAACAATATATAAACATAGATTATATCTTAAAGAATTATGTAGCCTATTTAAATGGCGTAACAGTCTAGGAATGGCGTCACATGGTGAGATCCTGGTGGAATCTTTGTGTACGTAATACTTCCATTTTAGGGAAGTTTTGTTTGTGACAATTCACTAGATTCATTTTTGGACTTCAGGAAAAAGAGAAGCTGGACCTAAGAGAAAGGTGCCTCGGATAAAGGGCAGAGTAAAAGAAGGACGAGTAAACAGACGGAGGGGAGAGTAAGAGGAGCAGGACGCGTCTGAGAAAACCCACGGCTACATCCCAACGTAGAGATGGAGAATTAAGTAAAACCAAGAGGTTTTGATATTTTGGGGAAGTAGAAAATTTTGTATCCAAATCTCCCGCAATGTGCCAGAAACAGGAATTAAAAATTACTCAGCAGAAGAATGAAGGCAATGTTGCTAAGTGAAAAGAATATAAATTTTGAACTCAGATTTATATTCAAATCCTGATTGCTCCATAGTGGAGATGGTTTCATACGCAATTTCCTTAACTGTAAGATTAACTTGATAATGGTTATTATTGATGTTGTTATAATGTTTAAATATAAATAAATTGAGGGTAATATATGCCTACCACTTACCCACATTGAATAACGCAAATTATTCAATGAACTTTTTTTACTAATTAAAATAGTGTGCAAGGGTAGCATGGAGCTTTATGCCAATTTCTGGTGCAGTGAAATGGAACATAATGAGAAGGCAAAAACACAAAACAGGTAAATAACCATTAAAATTTCTTTGCAATGGAAAGAGACCTCCCAAGTGGAGGCAGAGAAAATAAGAGCACGGAGACACAAAGGAGCAAAGGAAGAGCCAAGGATACCTCTGCATTCAGCTCCCAGTAATTATGTCATTTATTCAGCACCTATTGAGAAATACACACTCACACTCATGCTCACAGTGCCTGGAAACCCAAGAGGAAGAAATTAATGAACAAACCTGCAGTAACTACACATCTATCATCACCCGCGCTGGGAGAGAGGTGTGTGGAGGCAGACCGTGTTAGTTAAATGGATCCTTTCTGAGCACTTATTATGTGTCAGGTGCTGTGCTAGGTGACTGAGATGTAAAGATGAATTAAAACAAAGGCTTCCGGTTTCTACTCAAAGAAAGAAAGAAAGGATGGAAGGAAGAAAAGAAAGAAGGGAGGGAGGGAGGGAGGAAGAGAAGGAGAAAGGATAAAAGAAACAACAACAAAACAGATTCCCACAGAATACCAGGCACAATAATGGAAGAGGCACTTACAACTGCTTTGGTTTGTGGATAGGGGAAGACAAATTACCAAGAGGGCAGACTTCTGGGAATAATATCTGAGCTATCAAGTGAATGATCATTCATCAGATTAAAAAGAAGCTGAAGAGGAGGATGGAAGGAAGAGGAGGAGGAAGAGAAAGAAAAAAAGGGGGGAAGGGGACAGAATTCACATCAGAGAAATTCCAGAGACCGAGATTGGAGCCCCAGACACTTTTAGCATTTTGAATCAGCTAGAACATAAATATTGGTGGTTTCAATGTGATTTGTTTGTCTCTTTTAAAACTATGTCCACATTTAATTTCCAATGTGACAGTGTTGAAAGGTGGGAGGAGTTTGGATCCTGGGGCAGATCCCTCACAAAGGGCTGGTTGCTGTTCTCACAGTCTACACTGAGCTCTTCCTTTGGCAGAAAGGATTAGTTTTCATGGAGATGGATTGGCTCCCGTGAGAGTGGGTGGTTACAATGCTCTGATGCCCCCCTGGTTTTGTCTCTAGGGATATGTTGCTTCCCTGTCACCTCGTGCAGCGAGAAAGCCTGAGCCAGAAGCCGGGCCACTCCCTGGATCCTCAGGCCTGCATGTGACCTAGTAAACTTCATTCTCTATAGCCTCAGGTGTTCTGTTGTATTTAACACAAAATGGACTAAGGAAAAGATCATAGGAAAAATGGGAAGAGATGAGTGTGGAGGTTAGCAGGTGACAATTTACAGTGTGTAGTCTGTCAGTTTGGGAGCTTGGATTTTATCCTACAGCTGGTAGGGACCCTACTGAACATTTTTTAAGCTGCCAAAACCAAATAAAGATTCATTATTTGTAAATACGTTAGTACCAGGGAGGTTAGATCTAAGTGTTCAAACTTGGAATGAGTTGGACCGGTTGGAAGCCTGCTTAATATTCCAATCAAGAGACAGTGAGGGCTCTGTTTATTTATAATAATTGGTAATTGAAACAGAGAGAAAGGAAAATACATGCTCAATAGAGAAATATTTGAAAGGCAGACCTAGTTGAAGTTGCTAAGAGGCTGGCTGTGAGCCAGGAGAGGGATTCAGAATGACATCTGAAACAGGTAGATGCCAGTGCAGGGTGTGTTTTGGGAAGACAGGAGATATTCAAAGTGGGATTGTGGGAGAGAAAAAGAATGTGGAGTGAAATTTTTTTTAAAACAAAGTACATCGCATTAAAATAATGAGAATGGGTGAAATTCCTGGGACAAGAAGTAGAGTGAAAACATATGTGGGCTGAAAGTAGAAACGGAAGCGGAAGCTAAGCTGTGGCATTTCCACAGGTCGGCCCTGCCTCACATGTCACCTGAGCCCCTTTGGATTTCTCAAAAGACAGCTTCAGAGTGTTAAAGAAAGGACCAGGAGGGCGGTGCCTGTGGCTCAAGGAGTAGGGCACAGGCTCCACATACCAGAGGTGGTGGGTTCACACCCAGCCCCAGCCAAAAATTGCAAAATAAAAGAATGAAAGAAAGGATGAGGAGAATGGCATTCTGAATCCCCAAAAATGAACAATATCAAAGAAGGCATACGCCAGAATGCTTGGGCCACATGCAAAAAGAAAAGGCATGCAACAGAGCTAAAAATAAAATCTAATGGATTCGGGAAGAAAGGTCTTTCTTGCACCTAAGATAAATTTTGGTAGCATGTGGATTTCCGAAGCCAGGCTGCTATGGGCCAAAAAGCAATTAATTGTCAAACAAATACTACTAATAATGTAGCAAATATTGCTAACTACGTGAGAATTTTAACGAGAATAAAAGGGAATTACCAAGTGATTGCTAAAGGTGCAAACAGGAAAAGGCAGAGCTTTCGTTTTTATGGAGGAGGAGGATTAATTATGTCTACAGGCAACAAAGATAAGGAAGGAAAAAGGTAATGAATAGAGATGTCAAAAATAGAAGTGATATGAATAAAACAATGTCCTGAACAGGCCAGAAGAGGTTGATAACAACAGCACAGACCCAGTCCCTGACCTTGAAAAAAAAAAAAAAAGCACCATTTCCCCTGTGAATTGAAAGAGGAAAGGAAGCTATTTGCTGATACTGACACTGTAGAACACATTTGTTTGACAAAAAGCATGTCGTGACTTCAGTCTCTCCTGCCAATATGAGTAAGCGATAGTATAAATAAACTCAAGTTTTATTTCTGAGTTTATCTTGTGGGGGATTTACTGTGATGTCTGAATCTGATCATTCACAGTGTAAAACTTATAGTATCTGCCATTATCTTTGTGAACATTGCTTTCCCTGTTCTCTCCTTTCTTTCTTATTCTATTTTCCATAACTCTTAATATTTCTTCTATATTTTTTCTCTTTTTCTTTCTGTACTACATTATGGCTTCTGCTTTATGTTTTTAGATATACTGGTTATGTTCCCTCCATCTCTATCTGCTAGCTAATTAATGAAATCTTTAGTAGAAATGAATCCACTTTTCTTTGTACCAGTTTTCTTGGGCTCTTTCTCAAATATCCCTGCACTGTTTCAATAGTGTTCTATTAGTTTGGTTTGTTCCCTTTAACAATTTAAAACTTATTTAGAATGGATATAATAAATTCTATTATCTGAGTTTTATAATGATGCTACTATTTGAAATTCTTGGAGGATAAATACATGTGTATTATAATTTTGTGGGCTCATTGCTAAAAGCCTTACTTCATATATGAATATCTTCGGTGGTCTCAGTCTGTAGTTATTTTATTTATAGTAGGGGTGTCCAACCTGTGGCCCTCAGGCTGCAGAGGGCCCAAGATAGCTCTGAATGTGGCCATCAAAATCATAAACTTACTTACAACATTATGGGATTTTCCTATGATTTTTGTGGTGGAAGCCCATAGCATGGTTCTCGAGCATAAACTTTGTAGACAATGTCACGCACAATGTCACATAAAATATACATGCGCTCTCACTATATGTACACATGTGGCTTCAATTTTAAGGCAGGGTGTGGCTTCCAGTGTGTTATCTTCCAAGGGATGATAGTGAAATTAATACTATCAGACATTACATGTGTTTGCAGTGACTTGATGTGGCAGCAAATAAATATCAATGATATTTCAACCTACGATTGCAACACTAGGTGTTTCAAGTTATTTAGAAGTCAGCTAAGCCTTCTGATTAGATTATTAGTGGTATTTTCACACATTGGCCCTGCTCATATATCCCCCCCTGTATTTTACAATTGCCCCTCTGCCTTGCCCAGCATCATCAGTGGAGATGTGGAAGAGCCCAAAACTTGGTTTCTCTTTTCTCGTAAATTTTTTTTTAGAATAAAAGTAAATATAGTCCCTTATCTATGATTACTTTTTAAATCCCAGCCTGGCTTCTACAATATCTTAAAAAAAAATAGAACTCCCCAAAAAGAAAAACTAAAGGTGAAAGAAAGATTGCTCAACAAAAAGTGGACAGATGACTACTTTTTTTGTTGAGGCAAATAATAAGGCGCTCTGCTTAATTTGTAGGGAATTTGTGCAAGTTTTCAAAGGCTATAATTTGAAAAGGTCTTACATGCAAAAACATGCTGCCAAATTTGTTACATATGAAGGATTGTGGCATATGGACAAAAAGCAGAACTGAAAAAACGTCTTATCTTCTCAGCATTAATTTTTTCAAAAACCTAAAACCAGATTCCATTGTAAGAATTTAGTAGCAAAAAAAAAAAAAAGTCCAAACCATTTAGTAATGGTGAGTTTTTAAGCAATGTATGGAAAGCACAGAAGATATAATTTGCCTAGAAAGGAAGGGGGATATTTCTGAAATCATTTTGGCTTACCAAATTATCGGAAGACAAATTGAAGAAACTGGAAAATCGAAAGAAGTTTGGAGAATGAAGCTGCTAATTTTCAACTTGAGGCTTTGGTGATGGATGACAGCACTGATGCTACGAGTGTGGCTCAACTTGACATTTTTATTAGAGGTGCTCATGACGAGTATAATTCCACTGAAGAAACGGCTTCTTTAGTGCCATTAAGAGACACAACTAAATCAAGAGATTTATAAGAAACCATAAAAAAATAGGTTAAAGCGATTTTCTTTGTCCATTGTCAATGTTTCTGGTATAATTACTGATGGTGCTTCTGGTGATGGCAGGTAAAAGACAGGGACTTGTGAAATTAATAGGACACGATACGGATTCCCACCTGAAACTCACATTTCATGAAGTGTCACTGCAAAGTACATCAAGGAAATTTATGCCCCAAACCTTTAAAACATGGATGAAGTCACGCAAATTGCCATAAGACTGTGCTTTTCATAAGAACCAGGGCCTGAATGATCGACGACGGCCAGAATGCCTCGAAAACACCCACGCTGTTCTTGCTGACACCGTTTACTTTTCGGCACTGAGATGGCTCAGTAGAGGCCAATGTTATAAAGATTGTACTGGTTCCGACATGGTCTGAAGTCGTTTCTGGTATCAAAAACCAAATTTGTGAGAGAACTTGATGATGAAAAAGGCCACTGCACAATTAGGATTATGATGTGAGGACTGTTCTTCTTTTTTGTGTTGGCAGATATGAAAATTATGCAAGGCGGCTTTTTTTTTTTTTTTTTTGCTCATCAGCTTTACTTGGTGTCTGTATTTAATGTGTGGCCCAAGACAACTCTTCCTCTTTTGCCCAGAGAAGGCAAAAGATTGGACGCTCTGGCTACCGAGACTATACACGAGCAGAGCAGGATAACTTTTTAATGATCATTTCTTGGTTAGGGCCTTCCACTATCGCATAAATGGTGTAAATAAAACAGAAAACACGCAAAAAGAGGCCAGGGTAGGAACGTTCTCACCTGTTTCACTGTCCCCAGGCCCAGGCGTAGACAGACATCCTTTCTTGTCCTGGCCTTTGCTGGTCTGTTTTTTCCTTGTCCATCCATTCAACTGCCCTTACTTCTCTCATTCACACAAATCCATGCTCCATAACCTATTTTTTTTTTTGAAGCCACTAAAATTCAATCCTCTTGTTTACTATGTTAAGCAAGGCCACTCTTCCATCCGTATTTTCAGGGTGGCCACGTCTCAGCTGGGAATTTAGTCTACGGTGGTTCAAGTACTTCCATTGCACTTGCCCCTGGGGACTTCCACTTTCTCAGAGCTCATCACTTCATTTAAAAGACACATGCCCTGTTTATGCCCCGTCTATAGCAAATTTTGTAGCCATAGACTTTTATATTCTATCTCTCTCTTACCCAGATTTCAGGTTACAAAAAATGTGAATACCCATTACTTGTCTGTGTGCACGACTGTTGAACACCTCATCCGGTCCCATGTTGACTATTATGACTCTGTTTTGTCTTTCCTGTCCTCCTCATCCTGGGCTGTAGACCTTTGGATGGAATCGTTACTTCTCATTTCCACTTGAAGAGCTCACGGGGATCTAAAATTGAATATAGCCCAAGGAGTCGTGTCTTCTCCTCCAGCCCTCTTCCCGTCCTCCCCATGCCCTTCCTTCCTCAGCGAGCGGCCTGCCCGTTTCTCCTTTCTTCACATCAGCTATTTCCTACCATTTAAACTGCAGATCCTCTATCGAGGTCATTGTGATTATGATATTTTTTGAACTACCAGAAAAACTGACCTTCACTAAACAGTCCATGTGATTTTTCTAAAGCATAAAATTATAAAAATACTTTACATGTTTATGCTTTTCTCCTAGCCCACTTAGAAGTTTTTAGCATCTGTGCCCTGTCTGCCTCACCAACATTTGTTCCCCTGAATTACCCCTCTCATATGTAGTTATATGCAGTTTTCCAGCAAAACAGACCTCCACTTTGTTTCAGAGTGTTCAGAATCTTTGTCCATCTCAGGGTTTCTGAATTTTCTATTCCTTTGGCTCAGAATTGTCTTCCCTAGACCTGCTGGAGACGGCCCTGTCTTCCTCATTCAGGCTCGATTCCAATATTACCTTCTTCAAGAGGTGGGCTGAATGTCCCTGCTAAAGCAGAGCACCGCCCCCCCCCCACAATCTTCCCCTGGCCTGTCACTTTAGCCAATTTTATCTTCCTCACAAGAATATCAGTGACTGAATATTGATTTAAGCATAACTTTAGCAACTCACATGTTTATATATGTCCCCACCGGAGAGTATAAACTTAATGTCTTCAGCATGTCAGACACAAAGCAGGTCCTCAGGACCTCAAGACACACACATGATCAGGCACACACATGCAAGGACCCGCACATGTGCATTTCAAGTCTATATTTTTAGAGTATTTAGTCATAAGTATAACTTTGTGGTACTAATATATTAGTCATAGAGTTATAAAATGCTGTTTAGAGGTATATTTTAAATGAAAATGTATGAAGCCGTTTTTCAGATACATGGGTAAATGATAAAAATCATAGACCTTTATATTAATTTTTATATCTCCTGTAATGTAATATGTTATGCATAGTATAATAAAAATGAGCATTTTCTACTGAAAATATTATTTAACATGCATCTAATGCATGTTAACAATGCGTCAGGTGCAAAGATAGTTCTTGAGGATCAAAAAATGGAGGGAAGTACGCACGGTCCTGCACGGGCACGCGGAATTACAAAAAAAACTACACATTTTGTCTTTTTCATGTTATATGTGAAAACATCACTAAACCCATATTATTTCTAAGAGAAAAAAATAATGAAACAAATTTGGTATCTTCTTACAGGACTATACAGGAAGCCACAGACAAGGTTTTAAACATCCCAGGTCATCGTAATCATTAACAATGAGTTCAGCTGCCATCAGGAAGGTACTGTGAGCGTCCTTCCTGCATTTCTTATTGTATGTATTAGGCCACTAAGTACAGCTTCTATAATAATTGTTTATATTTATTTATTTTCTCTATACATATACATGTGTTCATTTGGTTTCTAATTTTTGCCTTCGCAAAATTATAGAGGCTTAAAATTTAATAACAATAACAATGTTTAAGATAAAGACTAGAAACAAAAACCTTGTAAAGAACGAACGAAGATAAATACATTCGGAAAAGAAATCAGATGATTGCTGATGATTGCTGAGAATCAGATGATTGTTTTCTGGAGAATGACTGATGGCAGGGAGTTCTATATGTACCTTGTACGTGTGTGTATGTGTTTATATACGTATATAAATATATTACATATATTGCAATCTTAGAACCCACCTTAAGGTCTGAATATAATATGAATTTAATAATGATTAACAAACAATTGAATGCATTTTTGTTGGACTGAATTTAACAATTTATGTAATTGAGTGTTTATTTTTAAAGTACCACTTCCTTGCAACAGAACAGAAGAATGTACCAGTCATAAAGTATAGCTCAATACATATTTCGTGTGACTGTGATGTAATGGTACCACCACATTCAGATGAAATGAAAGGTTGCACATGGCCAGAAGCCGGAACAGTGTGCTCGCCCAGTCACAACCACCCAGCAGGAATGGCAAACTTGACACCTGTCCCCACGGTGCCTGGTTTCAAACAGGATCCTAGAGCACATACTGTCATTTCATCTTTCACTCAATATCATGTTTGGGAGACTCACCCATGTTGTCGTAGGCAGCTGAAATCTGTTCATTCTTACTGCTCTAGTCTAGAGAATTACTTTGTATGAAAATGTTACATTTTATTTATCAATTCCACTCTCAGGGTTCATTTACATACTTCTAGCTTATAACTGTTAAAAATAACCTTATTGGGGACATTCTCGCAGGTGACTTTTGATGCCTGTGGTATGTTTTACCATTTGATACATACCTAAAAGTGAAATGTACTTAACTCTATAGCAGATATATAGGTCATTATGAAAGTTTTAAGACACACAAAAAACAAGATACATGAAATTTTTGCACAAATAAAGCACTCCTAGCAATACCAATACCCCCAGGAAACTTGCACGGGTGAATCAGAAAGACCACTGTCACCCATGTGTCCTAGAAGTGAAATAATCTTTAACACAGTTTGTCTCAAAACTTTTATAGTGACCCACACAGTACTAAAATGTTTTTCAACGTTATGCAGAATTTTACTCACCCTGGCTGTAAAAATTCTGGTTATTCCACTTTCCTAGTCAAACCTAAAGTATCAACAGTGTTTGCATTTTAGGCATTCACATGAGTATTGAGTGGTAGCTCACTGTGGTTTTGGTTTATATTTCCTGATTACTGAAATTAAGTACTTTTCCAAGATCCTCTTTGGTGAAGTGACTGTTCAAGTCTTTGTCCATTATCATATAATTTGCTTTTTCTTTATTAATTTTTAATTATTTTATATTTATCAGTACATACTTCATTATTTGTTACATTTTCTTTGTTGATTTATTGGACTATTGATTTATCTTCACATATAAATCAATATGGCATTTAGGCATATAGGTTACAAATACCTTTGATCAGTTTACCTTTTAATGGTGTGTTTATTCATCTGTTGTTTCCCCCCCCCATTACAATAGTATTGATCTTCCTGCTTAAGAAAACTTTGTTTAACTTACAGTTATTAAGATATTTTTAACATTTTCTGCTGGAAATTTTTATTGTTTCAATTTTCACATTTACAACTATATTTTTAAAAGACTGCTGTTTGTGGTGACAGGTAGAGGTAAGAATGTATTTCTTCCTAAGGCGATTTGCAAAGGCTGCTCAATCTCTGGTGCACTGTGAAGGCTCGCTGCTCACAAATCACGAGAATGCGTATGTCTGGGTCCAGTTCGGGACTTTCTACTCAGCTTCACTGGTCTATTTATCTATCCTTGCACCAGTAACAAGTACTTTTACAAATTGAGCCTCGTTTAATTTTTGAGGAATGAAACAGTAATTTCTCGGGTTTGGTTTGGTTTGAACATTGTCCTGAGTGTGTTTCTTTGACTTTCCATATACACTTTAGAATCAATTTTTAAATTTCCTCATATGCCCACATGCACACAAACGGAAAAATTTGCTAAGAATTTGTTTGAGATTACATAACCATCTTTAGAATGGAAGTGAATCTTCTATCTCCTACCACTATTGATTTATACCTTCTGTAATTTCCCTTAATGATATCATACATGGTCTTCCATGTAAAGTTATTATACATCTCTTTCTAGATTTATTACTTGGACTTGATGTTTTAAAATTATATCATATGAGGTATTTTTAAAAATTCATTTCTAATTGATTGCTTTGTCATTTATTGATGTTTCAACTAATTGCCTAATTCTAACTAATTCACCTAATTCTAATTGCCTCATACTTGGACAGTAGTACAGAATTTAATAAGTATATCATCTTTTTTCACATTTAATTATATCATGGAGGTGTTAATCCCCATGAATAGTCATTTAAAAATCACCCTGCTTAAACATTTTATTAAATAATTACTTTATAATTTTATTAAGTACTATTACATTAGGAATTTAGTTATCTTAATAAAACTTTTACTTATTTGATTAAAATTTATTATTTTCTCATCATTGGATCCTATTGAAATTTTATTTATCCTATTTCTGTCATTTTAGTTGTTTTCGTGTTTAAATTTCTGATGTATGAGGGCATTTCTCCTTGTATTTTCTAGGAAGGTATAAGTTGTTTCATTACTAATTCAGCCATAGATTAGGAGACAGGAGTCTGTAATGGACATCAACTAAGTTTCTTGATCATGCCCTATCAGATAATGGGGAAAACTCTCATGTTGTTCTGATTTATTGCCTACTGCTATCATTTCCCATACCAAAGTTCTATCTATAAAAATTCAAATGTTTAAGGAATAAAGAAATAAACATGAATATTCTTGCTTGACAATTTAAAATCCTTCTACATTTAATATCTAACATATATCTACATCAACATCTTTCTACAATTTCAGACCCAAATTCAAAGTGATCTCTAAACACTTATACTGGGATCATGCCATACACAATTCCCCATTGAACATATCAATAATTTCCCTCCAATCTTTCTTTTTTCCTTGTATACATTTTTCATTTAATCTCTGGTACCACCATTAAACTGGTTCCCCAGACCTTAACTTATCCACATAACACTAATTCTAATGACATGACTTCTTCAGTGGATTTCCATACCCTCAGCTGAGTCTCACACTGAACTGATTCATTGTCTGGTGCTGTGGCTTTAGAACCTCAATGTTTGCTCCTGATTGCCTGCCACATAAAAACCCGTACTACCTACAAACACAGAAAGAGAGAGAGAGAGAGACACAGACAGCCCACACACAGTTCAAATCACGTGCATGCTTTAAGCTCCAGGTACACCAGAAATGTGGTTCTATGAACCCAGTCATGTGTTAGTGATGCTTTAACAGCCATTTTAACACTAGGAAGACTATCTGTGATTATTGTTAGTGGACTAATATATCAAGCACATATGAATTCAATATCATATTTAAATATTCACTAAATATCAGGGAAATTGCATTTAATTAGATTAAATTGCACAAAGTAAGACCAGGCAAAAAATTCTGAAGATGGATATAGAAAGTCAGGCTTCAAATTCTAGCCATGCTCAGCTGTTGAACTTGAGAAAAGCCACTTTTGCCTCTTTGAACACTGAGTTCTTCATTTCCTACTTGGAAACACATACGAATTATTTAGAAAAAGCAGAATTCAAGAGAGGATGTATAAATATTCAGCTTCACTAGTATTCAAAGAAATAGAGTTCAAAACATTATTGAAAATGTAGTTTTCATTTGTCAGGTCAAAGGAGATTTTCTAACAACTATGGCACTCCACGTTAGCACAGGTGTGGGGAAGGAAAAAGGCACAGACTTTCAGTAGGAATACAATACAACTGGACTACTCATAATACTTTTAAACTCCTTATATATCTGCTCCATGCTGAGAAAGACTTCAGAAGAAAAAAAAAAACTGACCTCCACGATGTTTATAACATGTAACAAAACAACAACTTAAATTGGAGTGATTATTACAAAAATCATAGTTCATCCATGTCATAGTCTTTTATCTAGATATATAAATGATATATTTAAACATTTTTAATAATGCCAAAAAATTCTAGCATATTGGGAATAAAATCAGAACTCATTTGGTTATTAATTAAGGATAAGAAAATCAGCAATATTTTAATAGTTACCTCTATTGATTGAAATGAGTTTAGGGTTTTAATTTCTTTTTGTCCTTTTTCGTATTTTCCAAACTTTTTACAACAAATATGCATTATAATTATGATATTAAATAGATAATAAAAGACACTACTGCCTTAGCACTGGACATTTTGGTAAGATGGTGCTTGGTTTATTATAGTTAGCAAAATAAAAAAAAAAAACATAGTCTAGAGCACATCGGAGGACAGAAGTTGAAAAATGTAACCCCGCTCATAAACATAAAGCTGAAATAATTAACTTTATCTTAGGACTCAAAGAGTTTCTGGAAATAGTTTTCAGAAGAAAATGAATTAGATGTGACAAAAATAGCAAATGCACTGACAAAAGGCAATAAAGCTTGGGCAGGAACAATAAGAAGCAGAAGCTAATTATGAAGACTGCAGATATTTACATTTTAAGGTACAGATTAAAAAAATAACTATATTTCAGATATAAAAGATAAACTTTAAATATCTGTGTTAAACAGGGATCCCTAAAATGACTTAGCAGACTTGGAATACAAACAGATATGCAATGTACATGTATTTATATGTAACGCAACGTACACTTTCTCTATATACAGACTTGCCAGTTTGTATGTACAGGTGAATACAATACGCTTGTAATTATTTCCATATATATATCTAAATGTTAAATACATATGTATTTTCCAGCTAAAAACATGAATCCAAGCATCACTGTCAGTATCTGATCTGCTAAGTGTGTCCTCCAATACCAACACTGTCTGTGTTTCATCTTTCTTCTCCTTCGGAACATTACTTAGACGTGTGGTAGACCTGACAGTGCCTGCAAGTCTCTTAATGTCTCTTCTTTTCATCTTCCTGATATTTCACTAAATCTCTGTTCAGTATCATGGAATTCAGTGTTACAAATACTCCACCTCAGTTTTAATTTCAAGTAAAAATCTGGGGGAAAATTAATTAAGTGACAGGTTAGGTGTAATCTGGGCAAGAAGATGAATACCAGGGAAGAAATCCTTCCCTCTAAATAGAGCCACATTTCCACTGCTTGTGGGAATCTTTTAAATGTTTATTAGTGTTCCTAATTATCGACTATCTCTCCTTTTAACAGAATTAGATTTCTCACCCCACTGCTATCAGACTTAGCCGTGTGACTTGCGTTGTTCAAATGAACGGGAGCCAATGCCATGTCAGCTTCCCGTGAAGGTGGGAGAACCACTGAGTGCTCTCAGTCACGCGCTTTTGCCTGTATTACCAGAAAAATAGGCCCAGAAAGATCTAGTTCTTCACTCTGGATCTCAAAAGTTTAATGTGAAGCATAGACACAGCAGACACAACTAAACTGCAAGGTGAAATAAAAATAAAACTTTGCATTACGAGCCACTAAGACCTGAGAGTTGAGCCACTAAGACCTGAGAGTTGCTTGTTCCTGCAGAATAATCTAATAAACGCTACCCGGCACACACTCCTCCCAAGGACTGTCACCTGGTCTTCAGGTGTTTGTGCTGCTCCTCTGGCTCTCTTTCTTAATGAAAGGATAAAATGTAGTAATATTAACAACTACCATTTAAGGTTATCCTGTAAAAACAATGTTTCTTTTCCGTTCTTAAAAAAATATGTTCTTCTGAGCAAAGTATCCCAAGAATGGAGGAAAAAGTATCCCATGTACAGACCTTTATTATGAAACTAATTTATACCTTTTATATGACAGCTATAACCTAATAACAGCCTAAGGATACGGGGAAGGGGGAGGGAGGGGGATTCGAGGGTTCACTTCTGTGGTTCATCTTACAAGGGTACAAATGAATCTTTCTATGAGTAGAATATGAATGTTTTAACACAATAACAAAGAAAATTATGTGAAGGCTATGTTAACCAGTTTGATGGAAGTGTTTCGGATTGTTTGTGAAAACCCCACACTGTACCCCAGAAATGCTTTAATGTACACAGTTACTATTCAATAAAAAAAAAAAAAAAAAGGACTCAACCTAGATTTCCCATTTGATCCTGCAGTCCCAATATTGGGCATCTATCCAGAATCAAAAATAAGCTTTTACTATAAAGACACTTGTACTAGGCTGTTTATCACAGCCCAATTTACGATTGCCAAAATGTGGAAACAGCCTAAATGTCCTTCAACCCAGGAATGGATTGGTAAGCTGTGGTATATGTACACTACGGAGCATTATTCAGCCATCAAAAAAAAAAAAAATGGAGATTTTACAGCATTTGTAATGAAGGTGAAACACATTATTCTTGGTGAAGCATCACAGGAATGGAGAAGTAAGAATCCTATGTATTCAACTTTGATATGAAGACAATTAATGACATGGCAGGGTATGGGGGAAGAGGAGCTCAAACAGAGAAGGAGCGAGGGGGTTTGGGCAAAAAAAAATGACTAATTCTCACACAAACTGGATTAAGAATTTTTTAATTTCTGAGGTGTCTGGTGTTATTTCGCCTTTGTCATTTCTGTTTGGTGAAATTAGGGATTTTAATTTTCTATTTTTGGTTACGCTAGCCAAGGGTTTATCAATTTGTTACTTTCTGAAAAACCAACTTTTTGATTCATTGATCTTTTGAATAGTTCTTTTGCTTTTGATTTCATTTAATTCAGCTCTAATTTTGGTTATTTATTTTCTTCTGCTGGGTTTGGGGTTGGAGTGTTCCTTTTCCAGTTGCTTCAGATGTCCCATTAAGTTATTAACTTCCTCTCTTTCGTTATCTTCAGGAAAGATTATAGTGCTATAAATTTTCCTCTCAGGATTGCCTTTGCAATATCCCAGAGGTTCTAATAATTCATGTCCTCATTATCATTCTATTCCAAAAACTTGGTAATTTCCTTCTCAATCTCATCTTTGACTGAGCTGTCTTTCAGCATAAGATTATTTAGTTTCCATGTCTTTGTATAAGTATGAAGATTCCTATTATTGGTGAGTTCAACTTTTATTCCATGATGATCTGAGAAAATACAAGGAATAATTTCTATTCTTTTAAATTTGCTAAGGTTAGACTTGTGACCTAAGATGTGATCAATTTTCGAGGATGTTCCCTGGGCTGATGAGAAGAATGTGTATTCAATTTTGTTAAGATGAAATGATCTATAGATGTCTATTAAATTCAATTGTTGTATGGTGAAGTTTAAGTCCAACATTTATTTGCTTAGTTTCTTTTTGGAGGATCTATCCAACACTGCCAAATGGATGTTAAAATTTCTGACTATTATGGTGCTAGAAGATATCAAATTGTTTATGTCCATTAGGGTCTTGCTTATAAATTGAGAAGCATTTTGGTTGGGTGTATAAATGTTAATAATTGATATCTCATCATGTTGAGTGTTTCCTATAACAAATATGAAGTGACCACCCTTGTCTTTCCTTACTTTTGGTAAAGAAAAGGTAAACCTTCCTTGCATTAGGTTTAAAGCCTAATGTATCTGCAAATAAAATTGTAACCCGGCTTTTTTCTGTTTTCCATTTGCCTGGGTTATAGATGTCCATCCCTTAACCCTGAGTCTATATTTATCCTTTAAGATGAGATTCTTAAATGCAGCAGCTATCTGACCTGAGTTTTTGTATACAGTCAGTCAACCTGTGCCTCTTTAGTGGACAAATTAAGCCATTCATGTTAATTGAGAGTATTGATAAGCCTGGTAGTATTTTGGGTGTCAAGTTTTTTGAAAAAAACTTGTCAGTGGACATTTTTAATCCTTTTGCCACTGTGAAAGTTGAATTCTGATCAATAATTTTTGAGTGAGTTTACTTTGGTGGTAGTTTACTTTGGCATTGTGGTGGTCATTATGGAGGATGGGTCTGAGCAGCTCTCTTGAAGAGCTGCTCTAGTTATGGCAAATTTCTTCAATATGTGAATGTTATTAAAGTATTTAATTTATCCATCATAAATCAAACTCAGTTCACTGGATATAGGATCCTGGGATGAAAGTTGTTTTGTTTTAGGAGATTGAAAGTTGATGACCATCTTCTTCTGGCTTGAAAATTTTCAGCAAAAAGATCTGTAGTCATTGTAATATCCTTCCCCTTGTAGGTTATGATTTTCTTACGTCTGGCTGCTTGCAGGATTTTCTCTTTCATATTAACTTTGGCAAAGTTAATTACAATGTGTCTAGGGGATGCTTTATTTGGATTAAGTCTTGCTGAGGTTCTGAAACTGCTATCTGAATTTGAGTATCTCTTGCCATGTTTGGAAAGTTTTAAAATATTTTGAAGTAGAGCATCTGTGCCTTTCAGATCATTCCCATCACCTTCAGGAATTCCAATAACACGAATGTTGCTTTTTTGGAGTGGTCCCACAACTCTCTCAGGAATGATCCATCTTTGCTCTCCATTTCTCTTCATCTTTGAGTGTTTCAGAGTATTCAAAAGCTTTGTCTTCAATGTCTAAGATCCTTTCTTCTGCCTGCTCCATCCTATTACTGAGGGCTTCTACTGTATTTCTCAGGTCTTTGAGGGATGCAAATTCTTGCCTCAATTTGTCAAAATCTTTGGTGATTTTATCTTTGAGTTCATTGAATTCTTGAGCCAACTTTTGAATTACTTCTTAAACCTCTACTTCCAATTTTACTTCAATTCTGTTAATCTTATTTACTATCCAAATTCTGAACTCAATTTCTGACATCTCATCCATTTGTTTATGAATAGGATCTTCTGTTGTGTCTCCTTTGTCTTACCTTGGGGGAGTTGATCTACTCTGGTTATTCATGTTGCCTGAGTTTTTCTGCTGATTCCCTCCACCCCACCCCCATGGTTATTTTTCAGCATTTCTTTAGTGAGGCTGGTAAGGTGGAATTAAATTGAGGGATCCTAGAGATGTAATTAACCAGCACTTTATCAGAGTGCTGGGAGTGATGACTGTGGCTTTTGCCCTACAGCTTTACCAAGGTCCTGTTCAGTACTACAGCCTGAGACTCTGGGGACCTGCTTGGTATGATGTGACTAGGTGGGTTTGTCTTATATTTAGCTAGATTCTGACCAATCTTGGTGGATCAGTAACTTTGGGTTGAAATCACAGCTATAGAGTAATACAAGCAATTAAGACACCCTGCCCCCCCACTGGCAATAAATGGGAGAGGAGAATCAGACCTTCCCTCTACAACACAGCCAGATTATAACTTTGAAGAGTCCCAGGTGATTGGCCCAAATCAAGAGTTCCAAACCAATTGTCCCAGTCAGCACAAACACAGATCAAGTGGGAGAGTTCAAAAGGTCTCCAGCAACTGGACAGCAGGGGTCCACTGGCAGCTCACATGTGTCTTGCTCCAGTGGTCCAATGAGTCAGAAAGGCCTGCCCAGCAAAAGAATTATTACCGGGGGGGGGGGTGCCTGGTGCCTTTTTTTTTCCCACTAGCATCACCATTACTCCCAGTCACTGGTTACTTCACAGGGCTGCAGCCCAGCTCTCTCTAATACTCAAGTACACCAGCGACTTGCACCTAAGTCAAGGAGGAGACAATGCCTTCCCCACTGGGGCATCTCACTGGGCAACCTGTAGGTGGGAGGTGTTCAGGCCTGATTCCTCCAGTAATCACTGGAAACTGGGGAGTGTTCCACTGCATATTTACCCAGCCAAGGGTTACCATGGAGGAGCATGGTTCTCTCCCTCAGAGACCATGCCTCTATCTTGGCCACATTCCACCTCTGGAACCCCTGCAGGTCAGGTCAGGTTAGGTTTGCTTCATGTTCCACAGAATTTGGGAGGCATCTCTCCCAAATTTGACTCCAGTGGGAGGGTCTGTGGAGCTGCCACCACTGTCAGGGGGCGTGCTGCCACTGTTGGGGGTAGTGCCTCCAGTCTAGGTTGCAGGAGCTGGGCAGGGAGCTGGAGGCTGTTGCCAGCAGTCATGCAGATTGCAGGAGCCAGGCAAGGAGCTGGAGAGCCGTGTCACAGGCCATGGGGCTGAAGATTGCAGGAGCCAGGGAGCTGGTGGGCAGTGCCCCACAGGTAGCAGAAGTGGGGTGCCTGAGGGCACTGCTGTGGTCCCCAGTGGTCAGTAGCATGGGTCCCGTGCTAGGCTCTTTCCAGCACAGGGCAAGTGTCTCCCCTTGTGACTTCCCTCTTCTATTAAAGTTATAGTTTCAGTGCAACTGCCCCACAGCCCATGAGATGCCCTGCCCTAGTAAAAATATGCCAGTCACTCCAGATTCCACAGGATGTTGTCCTCCAGACTGCAAGGAGAAAGGGTGAAGGGTGGATTGGAAGCTCAGAAAGGTACAGAGAATATTAGTTCAACTTTTGTCCCAGGCAAGAGACTGCCTGGGCTGCAGTGGTATCTCTCTGTGGAGGGAGTCCTGGCCCTCAGTCACTCTCTCCCCTTTGGTAAAACAAAATGTCCTCTGTTCACTACTCACCTCAAGCTGCTCTCCTGAGTGGGGGGAGGGGAAGGATTCCCATCCTCTTTGGGATGAGTTTTGTACTTGAAATTTGTTTCCTTGGAGTCCCAACTTGCCTCAGCAGGGGTAATGTGAACCTATCAATCCTCTCTCTCAGCTCAGCTCCCAATCTTACACTTTATTGGGTTGTTTCTGGACATTATTTCTCCTCCTAGATGGAAGCCTCTGCTGAAAGCTGGCTTCAGTTGGCCATCTTGCCTCTCCTCCAACTCGGTAGTCTTATATTGAAATAGTAGATGGTAATCTTTCTGGGTAAGGTATCCAAAGAATCATCTCCCAATTCCATATGTTATTTCCTCATTCCTCTCTAGGATATAGCACATGGCCAGTCGGTTGAGCCTTTCTACAACCCTGTGAGACAGCTACTAGGACCCAATTTTACAGACTGGAAACCTGAGGCTCAGAGGGCCTAAGTCCATGGCTCCAGGTCTGACAGCTGGAAGGTGCCAAGCCAGGGCTAGAATGAGGAGTCTGTGCTTTCTAAGCCATAAGGCACCTGGACAGGTTCCACACAGCAGCTGCTTAAGCAAAGCCTCTAGATAATGATTTTTAATAAAAGCATAATCTCATCTAGAAGAGTTTGGAATTGAAATATAATCACAGTTCCCTTATCTTTCTTTCCTCTTTCCCCCATGTCATCTTTCCAACTATCTTCACTTACTGGGATACATTTATCAAAATTATTCAAAAAATTGATACATTATTCTCTAAAGTTGATCATTTATATTCAGTTTCACTCTTTCCATTGGGCATTTTTCTAAGTTGTGACACGTTCAAAGCCATGTTGCCCATTGTGTCCTTACATAGTGAGCTCTCCCTGTCCTAAAAGTCCCCTAGCTTATCTCTTTATCTCTGTTGTTTGTCCACAAACCTCAACAACTATTGAGATTTTCACTGTTTTTATAGTTTAGCCTTTTCCATAATGTCATGTAGTTGGAATTATATATAATGTAGCTGTTTTTTCTCATAGAGTTTTCAGATTTTGTAATAATGTCTACTAAGTTTTTCATTCATAATTTAAGAAAAATAATGTCTAATATTTATTAGGAACTTTCTCTACCTACCAGGCACTCTCCTGGGCGTTTCATATACATTATCTTGTTTAATCCTCACCATAGCTCAACAAGGTCAGTAGCACTCTAGTTCCATTTACAGATGAGGAAACTGAGGCTCAGGGAGTTGAAATGATCTGCCCAACATTATTAAATTAGGAAATTTGGAAATGGGATAGCCAGAACATGAACCTGGGTACATCTGACTCCCAAATCTGCGAAACTTCCTTTCACAGTAAGGGGACTTTTACTGACTATGTGATCTTTATAAGTCACCTCTGTTTTCAGTTATTTAAGAATTAGAGCATCATTTCCCCTCCCATCAGATGTTTTGATTAACATCTTAATTCAATGCAGTCTGGCCTATATCTAACACTGTCTTCTGGGAAAACATGAATACCTAAACTCAAAAAAGGTGTAAACCTGAAAAAAATCAGGGAAAGTAAAAACTGAGGGAAGCTTGGTCAATAGATTTCACCTTCTAATCTAAATTTGATCAGTGGCAGTAGCTGCATGGAGACCTCTACTGGAAAAGATTTTAAGATCACAACCTGTCTGAGAAAGCAATAGTGCCATGATCTATTATTATTAGTGATGTCTGGCACAATGAAGAAGTGAACAGCATAGGCCTATGTGATGTAAAAGTCATTTCTTCTAGTTCTAAATAAAAAATACAAACAGCCTTGCACAATTAAAACTGATTTTATTAAATCAAGGTAGACTTAACATACTTAAAGACAATTACCAACTTTGATAATATGAACATGAATTTAGGAATCATCCTCTCCATTCTCTAGATGTTATGTACTTCTTGTCCTTTATCCACCAATTCAAATGTCTTTGACAATATAGTACAAACAAAATTTTTTTCCAGCTACTGTTGAAACAAACATAGAGGGAAGCCATAAACATTTTCTTGGTTGGAAAAGAATCTGGTTCTCTCAAGGATCATGTAATGAATGGCAGCCCAAGCAAGGCAGAGAAGAGAGTGTTCCTCAAACTCCTGATGACTCACTCCACACTCAGGAACCTGTTCATATCTACAAGGTCTAAGAGCATCCTAATTTATAATATGTCACATCAAGAAGATTATAAAACAATATGCCAACAAGGGAGTACATAAAGGAAAAAAGTCTCCTTCCTGTCTTTGGAGAAGGATTTTTACAGGAAGTTGCTAAAAATAACCCCTAGGTATAATAGCCTGAATTGCATCAGTCAGTTCTCAGGGATCACAGTGGAGGCAGCCTAGGACACTGACAAAGTAGAGGAAAATCCTGCAATGATTTCTATTTAGCCTTGAGGGTGTCAGTGCAAGGTTTGGGAATTTCAGACAGACATGGGTTGGAATTCTACCTGGACCACTTTCTGATGTGTGACTTTGGGCAAGTCATTTCACCTCATAGGCCCCCAGATTTCTTATCTGTAAAGCAGAGGTAGTATTAACAATATGAGTTCTGTTTACTGCATTCTGGATAAAGAAGAAAAGAATATTTATATTTCTTAATGAGTTTTATGGAGACTAATATTAAAGTGAGTCAGAATCCTCATATTAAATTTGAGATATGTACGAGGGAAAATTGCTAGACAGAAATCCAGTTCCTGTTCTGAATTCATTTACTATTCAGCCTTGAAAATTTTACCTCACTTCCCTGAGAATCAGTTGGCTCATTTGTCACATAGGAAAGGGGAACACAGGGTGTAAGATATGGACACAACATTCAAGCCCCAGCTTTGTATTTTCTGTCTGTGTCACTGTATACTGGGGATACAATGTACTGGGGATATCACAGTAATAATGCTGTGAAAATCAATAAAATAAGTACTCAAAAATGTGAATGATATTAATTTTTAGATTTTTAATAATTATAACTCTATTATTATTATTAAAATAATTATCTCTCAGATTCCACTCTGCTTCTACAAGCCAGTAACACCAGTAGGATGAAAGGAAACCAAACGGCAGTTAACAATTTGCCCTTGATATGCTACACACAGGGAGCAGAGAATCAGGACATCAGCCATCACCACCCCAAGACTTTCCCTTCCTCAAATATCCCATTCTCTTCTCCCCTCCAAAAGTGATCAAGATAATTCAGAAAGTTTTAAAAATGTCTCTCCCTCCTTTACTCTGTGGTTCAAATTCTGAGAGAAAGCAAAGCTCCTATATCAGCGTTAATTAAACTGCCAGCTAGTAACAGTTTCATTACTTAACCATTAAATCTAATTCCTATCTGTTCAGCAAGAATCCCTAGACCACATAAACCTTGGCTGAAGTTTTATGTATCCTTAAAGAATTCTTCATAGTGCCTGAAGTTTTTCTTCTCCCCACTCATCTTGCAGCATCTAGAAAGTCACAGGATCTACTCTGTGACTTAAGTCCTCAAGGAAAATGGACTTGCCGAGTTCTCATTAAACAGGGAACTATGCACTGTGTAAAACAGAGCAATAGAATTTTGTTTGAAAGCTACCCTCACAATTTGCCTTAATGAATTCTCCCTCTGCTGCTATATGACAGGGAGTGTGAAAATAAATAGAGCACTTTGTTAGTGGTAGATGGGCAAATGGATATTTCAGTAGATAATCATAATTCCTATAGCCTCTAAGTGGAATCTTCCTTCCTGGGAACTCAAAGCACTTCATGCATTATGGTGAACTCTTCTCATTCCACTGACTAACTTAATGTTAGAGTGGGAAAGCAACTCGTCCCTAGAACCAGTCATGGAAGGAGAATTACTCCCACAAAACAGGCTCAGGGGAACTGCTTTCTGGGAGAATACACAGTGTTATTGAGCACCTACTCTGGCCAGGTATGTTGCAAAGTGCTTTTCCTAGCATCGGTAGTTATCAGTTGTGATAACAGGTTATTATCCTCAACTCCACACCCTCCCTCAACAGAATTACATATGTGAGCTCTCGGCCATGTGACTTAGCAGCGCCTACCATTGTGAGTAGCTTCTACTTCCTAAACTGATTGTTGTTGCACTTAGTCATGTGACTGTCCCTGGCCAAAGGGAGGAAGTGATGATGTGAAGGTGGGCTCAGAGAGGAAGCTCCTGTTTCCAATCTCTTACATCCCTGCCATTACTATGATAAAAGCATGTGCCAGAGGGCTGCTGGTTAGAGAGAGAAACATGGTGCAGACACACACAACCTTGAGCCAAGCCTAACTAAGCAAAGCCTAGCCCATCTGCAAACACAGGAGTGAGAAAAATGTTTGTTATTGCAAGCCACTGAGATTCAGGCGTTGTTTCCAGCCTTATCATGGCAGTAGCTAACTGATATATCAACTGTGCATCAGAATCACTTTGGGAACTTTCAAAAAATGTTTATGCTTAGATCTCATCCTGGAAATTCTGGCTCAGTTGGCCTGTGGTGACTCAGAACATCTACCCAGTGATTCTAGCATGAAGTCACAATAGAAAGCTAACAATCTGCAGTCATATGGAATCCTCTCTACAGTCTTGTGAAGTAGGGCTTGCCCACCTTACCTTACAGATGACAAAACTGAGTCTCAGAGACAAATACTTACCTGGAGTCCTCCTAGATCATAAGTGGAAAAGCTAGTAGTCAAGCTCAGATCTGTGTAACTCAGAGAATCTCAAAGTAGCTAAAGAAATTTGCTAAAATGTGCATTCTGGGCACCACTATGCCTATTAAATCAATTCTCTGTGGTTTGGAACCAAGAACCAACTTTTTAAACTGAATTCTATTTTATATAGACAGAATTCTGAGATTGCTGCAAGACCACTGCCACTTTCTGTATATTTCCTGTGTACGTAATCTCTTCACCTTTATTTATTTATTTATTTATTTTGAGATAGAGTCATTCTATGTCGCCCTCAGTAGAGTGCTGTGGCATCACAGCTCACAGCAACTTCAAAGTCTTTGGGTTAAGTGATACTCTTGCCTCAGTTTCCTGAGTAGCTGGGACTAAAGGGGCCCACCACAATGCCCAGCTATTTTTTTGTTATGATTGCATTGTTGTTTAGCAGGTCCAGGCTAGGCTCAAAACTGCCAGTTTTGGGGTATGTGGCTGGCGCCCAACTCCCTGAGTATAGGCACTGAGCCTCTCTTCACCTTTAATAGACTTGAGACTTGTGAATATGATGATTCTTACTCTTCTGATAAGCCTACACTATATGACAAAGGTAACAGGTTTGTAAATGTAATTAAGGTTCCTAATCAGTTGATGTTAAGTTACTCAAAAGGGAAATTACCCTGGGTGGGCCTTACCTAATCAGGTGAGTCCTTTAGACAAGTATCTTGAGGTCAGAGATGGAAGAAGTCAGAAAGATCAAAGTAAAAAACACCATTTTTGGCTTTGAAGGAAACTTTCTTGTTATGAAGAGGCCAGGTGGCAGAGAACAATGGGCAGCCCCTAGGGACAGAGGACCTTTGTCTTCAGACCTCAAGGAACTAAATTCTGCCACCTATCAATGAGCTTTGAAGAAGCCTCCAATTCCCACCATGCCAATACCTTGATTGCAGACTAGTGAGATCCTGAGCAAGACTCACATTTCTGCCCTCATGGAAATGGTGAGATGACAAATTTGTGTTGTTCTAAGCTAAGTGTGTAGTTTTGTTTGTTTTGGTTTTGGTTTTTTACAAAGCAATAGGAACTAACACAGATTCCCAGACAATTTGGATATAGATAATTGTTCTTGGGCCACACTTTGAAATACATTGAAAATACCTTCCTCTAAGTATGCACAAATATGGAGGCTAGTGAGATTAACTAGCTCAAAAGTAAACCAGACCCCCCCAAAATTATTTCTGGGTTAGAGTTGGGATTTTGTTTGTTGCTGTTATCATTGTCTTGATTTGTCTTGGTTTGAAGGGTGCTTGTTTGTGATATGAAATGTTGATGCCTGGGTGTATTCAAAACAATAATATCCTCAATAAGGTTTAGACCAGTGCTTCTCAAACCAGTTATGGTGAGGGACTAAGTTTGTTTTTCTCCTAATATATCATGGGCTGATACATGATTCTACTGTATAAGACTAACACCAGCTTGCACCATAGCAACTCACTTGAGGTGGTCTACACCCTGTTTAACAAGACACTTAGATTCCACGCAGTACTGAATTGCTATAAAAGTTTTTAAACAATGGTTCTTTATGTCTGACTGATCTTGAACAAGTAATGAGCACCTAACAGACTCATAGCTCAGAGACCACATTACGAGATATGTTAGCTTACACCAGCACACAGATGATGTTGAGCTGCTAAATATACCCAAATCATCCCCATTGTGCTTTCTTCCATTTTCAGATTTCTAAAAGTCCAACTGGGGCAAGAAAAGTTTTCTGATTTGGGGAGATTGGCATTCAAGGTGGGACCCCACAACAGACTGGTAATCATAGTGAATTTGCCATGAAGTTTGTGAGGTGTAATTTTCGTGGTCGCTCACTTGAATGAAACTGCTGAATAAACATACAATGCCTGACAATTACATTTGTGAATTCATCCCAGAAAAAGAGCTGCATGCCTCATTGCTAAAGATCACTACAGTCACCTTCAAGGTACCCCCCTTAGGAAGCTAAGCACCAATGCCACTACCTAGTCTACCCTTCAAAGAAAATTTGGAACTCTTTTTTCGGAATGATCATCAGAGTTGTTATTGTATGAAGGTCTGACAATTTCATGAACTTGCCACCAGGTGCCTACATTGGCAGCACTGGACAGGTTTCATAACATTAGTATATCAGTGTCTTGCAGCTGTGTCCATGTCAATGTGTGGCAGTATATTGCTGAATGGTGATCATTATTGTTATTGCACTTTTTTGTGTGCCTTATGATGACAGCTCTAATAGACATTCCAGAAAAAGTTCCAAAATTGTTTTTAAGGGTAGACTGGGTGCTGTGATCAGTGCATAGACTCCCAAGGGAAGTGCTTTGAAGGTGACCTTAATGATATTCAGCAATGAGGTATGTACCACATTTTCATGAACTTAATGTCATGAGTTCGTGAACTTAATTGTTAGAACTTGTGTACTTCCATACCCAAAATTTATTAATAATTTTGTGTTTTTTAAGTGAGTCATCTACCTTCTTTGTGTCAGTCCCACACAATCTAATCTTCCCCAGTTGAGGACTTAGGCCTAAGTTCACCAAACTATTTGTTACATCAGATGACCACACACGCATCTTGCAGGTCTGTAGGCATCAATGTTTTACCCTCGCTCTACCTGCCTTCCCAAGGAGGAAGTTTTTGGTGTGCATCCCAAGAGCCCTGGAATAACATTTACCAGTGGCTCAGTAAAGACATTTACTCCCTGAGGCTAAGTAAAGACATTTACTCCCTGAACTTGGATGGGTAGCTGCACTCCTATGAGCCTTGGTTCCTTTATGTCTACAATGAGGACAAAAACAGCATCCATAAATGTCTGATGAGCACACAAGCTAACATGCCCAGTGCAGAGGTGGATGTTAGACACATTGACTCTCATGTAAGTTGTATTTAATTCATGCTAGTTTTGAGCCTGGGGCAGATCATGGCAGACCTTCGAGGAAGATAGAGCAGAAGAACAGGACCAGTAGACCATCCAGGAAGAAGGAGCTACAGCTGTAACACTTCTGCTGCTGATCCTGCCCTGGAAAGAGGCTTGGTCCTTTATAAGAGCTGTAGCACATCGATCCTGCTCTACAAAGAGGCTTGGCTCTTTGTAAAAGTTGTTTTCACAAGAGTTGTAACACTTGCATCCTGCCCTGCAAGGAGGTTTGGTTCTTCGAGTTGTAAATAAAACCACTGTTCATTCTGTGGTCTGTCGATTCCTCAAGACTAAGAGCCTGGAAATCCAGTGTTAGAAATCTGGTGTCACTTGTACAACCAGTGAAGTTAATGAAGAACACAAAATGAATATACCATGCAGCCAGGTTCAAATCTTAATCTAGAATAAGAAACAAACATAAAAACACATATGAACTATATAAATTATGAGGTTGGCAACATTAACATGCTGGTAAAGAATTTACTTGTTTGCTATGTGATCATGACCAAGTTAAATCAATTAACCTCAATTATCTCATCTGTCAAACAGGAAGAAGTACCTATTTAAGGATTTATGTAAAAATTAAATAAGATGTAAGGCTCTTAGAATATTGCCTGTAAAACAACAGCAGAAAAAGTCCCAAATAAATGCCAGTGGTTACTATGACATGATGGTAGTCACAGAATTGATTGGGTGATTCAATGGTCTTTATAGGCAAAGTAAATAGATGCGTCCATGTGAGAAATTGACCAATCACAGAGCAATGCTTGCTGACCTAATGACTGTTCAACCTAACATCTGCTCTCCGTGGGACTTACTTGTGAAATCAGGATTGTATTGTCTGGGTACAGAATTTCATATCTATGACATGTTCCCCCCACCCCCCCTTACTTGCATCACTCTCTCATTCTACTTCAGTTTTATTTGCTTTCAAGAACAATAGTACAGATAATAATGATGAACTTACTATACACCGGGCACTGTTCTAGCTGTAGTCCTAAACAATCTTAGAAGATAGTATTATTACCCCATTTTGTAATAAATGAAAGAAAACTGAGACAAAATTATAAAATGATCTACCCACGGGCACTTTGATTAACAAAAATAAAATTTGGATAGATTCTTTTATGTTTATTTTTTAGGAGATCCATCACTAAATAAGTTTCCTTAAAGTAAGTTTTTTAAGTTAATTTTATTTTTCAGAACAGTTTTAGATTTATGGAAAGAATTGAACAGAAAGTATAGAGTTCGTATACATACCCCCCTTTCCCTTTACCTGCCTCATTAACAGTCTTCCCCATTATTAAGATTCTGTATCACAGTGGTATATTTGCTACACATGATGAACCAGAATTGATACATTAGTATGAAGTTTATAATTCTTCTGTGATAAATTTATAATCACATGTATCCACCATTACAATATGACAAAGAATAGTTTGATTACCCTAAAAAGCTCTCATACCTTACCCAAATTACCTTTCCTTCACTCTTCCCAAACCACTGGCAACCACTCATATTTTACTATCTCTGAAGTTTTCCTTTTACAAATGTCATATAGTTGGAATCGAGGGTGTCTCAGATTTACTTCTTTCACTGAGCAATATACATTGAAGTTTCCTCCATATCTTTTGATAGTTGGATATCTTATTTCATTTTGTCACTAATATTACATGGTGTGGATATTGGCTGTTAAGTCACCTGTTGAAAAGCATATGGGTTGTTTTGAGTTTTGTCCAATTGTAGCAACCTAGTAACAGAATACGTAGCAATCTATGTAATAAGATATCTAGCAACCTGTGTAATAGGATATGTAGCAGCTTATGTAAGAATACATTTAGTGATTATGTAACAATTTATGTAGCAATGTATGTAGAAAGATATGTAGGAACCTGGATAGCAGGTTTGAAGAGACAAAGAGGCTGTTGACCTGGACAGCGGACTTGCAGATACAAAGTGGCAGTTACTGGACATTACAGAACAGACGTTGCGTTGGCTGTTGGAAATTGATCAGCTGTGGAACTCCAGTGAAGGGGGTGGGTTCAGGGGAGAGGCTCATGTTCTCAATAAATAGCAGCTGCTGAGGTTGCTTGGGGCCTTCCCCTGACACTATGGGAAGGCCCATGGCCTGCAAGCTTCGAGCTTACAATCCATTGTCCAGCCTGCTTCCTTGGTGACAGCACCAACTTAATTGTAAATAAAAAGGCTATAAATATTTGTGTGGAGGTTTTTGAGGAGATGTAGATTTCCAGCTTATTTAGGTAAATGCTCAGGAGCCTGATTGCTGGATTGCATGGTAAGAGTATGTTTAGCTTTATAAGAAACTGCCAGACTGTCTTTTAAAGGGTTGTGCCATTTTCTGTTACCACTCACAATAAGCACTTAATGAGAGTTCTGTTCTATATCTTCACCAACATTTGGCATTCTCTGTGTTTCGAATTCAGCCATTCTAATAGGTATATCATGATATATCATTGCTTTAATTTTCAATTCTCTAATAACAGGTGATTTTTAGAATATTCTCATATGCTTGCCTTCTTTAGCAAATTGTTTAGTCATATCTTTTGTCCCTTTTTAAGTATAGATTTAAAAATGTTCTTGTTACTTTTAAGAGTTTTCTGTATTCTCAGATAACTTTTTTTTTTTTTTTTTTAAGAGGGGACAGAGTCTCACTCAGTTGCCCTGGGGTTGAGTGCCATGGTGTCATAGCTCACAGTAATGTCAAACTCTTGGGCTCAAGCGATTATTTTGCCTCAGTCTCCCTAGCCACCACAACACCCAGATTTTTTTTTTTAGTGATGGGATCTCGCTTTTGCTCAGGCTGCTTTCAATCTTCTGAGCTCAGGAAGTCTACTCCCCTGGGCCTCCTGGAGTGCTAGGGATTAGTCCCAGTCACAAGCCACTGCAGTCAACCTCAAATGACAGTATTTAATTAGACATTCATTTTGCAAATTTTTCTCTCAGTCTATGGTTTGTCTTTTTATTGTCTTAAAATGGACCACATATGGGATGATCATTTCATAAAACTATAATGTTATATTCATAAGAGAATACTATCAATGCTAAATGCTAAACAGTAAGACTATTTTTAAAACTATATTTAAAAATATACAAAAGATAGGAATAAACAATTTGTTAATGAAGGCTTCTGGCAGAGAAAAAATGGTTGATTTTGTTGAAGCCCAACTTACCATTTTTTTCTTTCATGATGGTCCTTCTGAGAGTATTAAAGAGTCATCACCAAACCCAAGGTTGCTTAGACTTTCTTCTATCTTCTGGAAGTTTTATAGTTTTGCATTTTAAATTCAGATATATGATACTTTGGGAAGTAATTTTCCTGAGAAGTGTAAAGTTTCTGATGATATTCTTTTCTTTTTTTGGCATATGGGTGTTCAGTTATTCTAGCACCATTGGTTAAAAATACTGTTTCCTCCACTGAATTCCCTTTGTTCCTTTTAAATTAAATTTTCTGTCACATGTACACATTATACTTTAATTTAAAACAAATAAAATGCTTTTTAAAGTATTGAATGTCCATAGAACTATTTTTACATGATGTGGTAACAAAAATGACATAACTCATATCAATTTTTAAATGTGAAGACAGTATGAATGCTTAACACACAGCCAGGTGCCACTTATCCATGGAAGTATTTTCTGAAAAAAAATGTGTTTATAGGTAATTTCATTCTTGTGCAAACTTCATAGAGTATACAAACACATACCTAATTGGTATAGCCTACTACACCCCCAGGCTACAAATCAATATAGCAAGTAACTCTGTTAAATACCTTAGGCAATTGAAAAACAATGGTAAGTATTTGTACATTTAAACTTACCTAAACATAGAAAAGGTAAAGTAAAAACATAACATTATAGTTTCATGAGATGATCATTGTGTATGTGGTGCGCTATTCATGGCAAAACTCTTATGTAAAAACTCTATTTCTATTGTATATGAGTAAACAATTAGTTTTGAGTTCTAACTCTAGGAGGTTGATAAATATATTTCGATAGTATTCTTTTACAAAAAGTTGAGACGGGTCTTTTTCATTGTTGTTCTTTTAAAGTAACATTGTTGATTATAACAACCTTCCTGTGTTATCAAATATTCTTCCTTCTAATTATCTAAGTGTATTTTAGTACCTGTGAACCATTCACACTTGATCCTTTCCTTCTGACTACTTTTCCCACCCTCTGTTAACCATCATTCTACTCTATTTCCAGTATATTAATTGTTTTTATTATTTCTTTCCTATGAGTGAGAACATGCAAGATTTACCTTTTTGTGCTTGCCTTGTCTAAGTTACTGTTCTCCAGTTCTACCTGTGTTGCTGTACATAGTAGGATTTCATTCTTTTTGTGGCTATATAATATTTTGTTGCATACATGTGCTACAATTTATTTATTCATTCATCCATTGGTAATCACTTGGTTGACCCTAAGTCTTTGTTATTGTGAATAGTACTGCAGTAAACATGGGGTGCAGATATCTTTTTGATCTACTTTGGATTTATACTCAGAAAGAGGATTGCTGGGTCATTTTGAGGCCAGACTTTTCCTTTCCTGGTGGGGTTCTTGGTCTGGGTAATGGAAGAAAGAATTCAGGGAAGACAGGTAAGTGGAAGCAGTGCAGCAATAGATTATTAGAATACAAGAAAGCTCCCAGCACAATAGAAGGGATCTCCAGAGGGTTGCATTCTACCTTGGCTGAATTTGGGCTTTTATGCCTAGTGTCCCCACCCAAACCTGCTACCATACACTGGTAAGGTCCCCCAAACCTCGCTAGTTTGCTTGGACTGGTTAATGTTAAGTTGCCCCCAAAAGACTGAAAATCATAACACAAGAAATGTAGCAACATCAGAGTTCTTTAGGTGTCTGGTACAAACAAACAAATAAAAGAATCATCCCTTACTTAACTCCTAACAGTTTAGATAGTTTTTGCATTTCCTAAGACTAGTGAAATATATTGACATTAAGGACTACATTCTTAGGCAAGTTGTGGTGGCTCGCACTTGTCATCTCAGCTCTCTGGGAAGCCGAGAGGGGTGGATTGCCTGAGCTGAGAAGTTCAAGACCAGCCTGAAAAAGGGTGAAACCCCCTGTCTTAAAAATAGCCAGGTGCTCTGGTGGGCACCTGTATTCTCAGCTACTTGGGAGTTGGAGGCAAGAGGATCATTTGTGCCCAAGAAATTCAGGTTGCTGTAAGCTATAACACAATGGCACTCTACTGAGGGCAACAAAGTGAGACCCTGTCTCAGGAAAAAAAAAAAAACAAAAGACTACATTCTTTCCTAGTGTCTATAGTCAAAAGTTATCTATTAAAAAATACCTTTCTGTTGCTTTGTAGCAGGAAACCAACGTAGACAGAAAACCCCAGGCACCAGATGATGAGAGGAAGCAGCTTTATTTCTGCAGCTGGAGGAACTCGGAAAACTAGTGTCTCAAAAACTGAGCCCCCTGTCCAAATCTCCTGCCTCTCTTTTATCCACTTTTCAGGGTTAGAGTGCACCTGAGGGTCATAAAACTGAATGAGGGATGACATAATCCGAAGGTCCCAGGAGTCAGGGGGAAGATCAGATTCTCCCCACCCTTGAGACCGGTCGGGCTACCTGCCCTCAGAGGCAACGGAGGCCTAAGGAAGTTACAAGGCTACAGTCTAGGCCCTGTGCATGTCAAGGGAGGAGCATACAGATAGCAGAGACATCTGCGGCCTGGCTAATGCCTACACAGGTGGCTGGGACAGATCTTTAGCTCTGCTTTTTTACTCTCAGGTCTCAGCTTCAACATTTTACTGAACAGTTTTTAGGAAATTGGTGCTTTGGTATGCTGTGTTGGTGATCATGACTGAAAGAGTTAAGAACACTTTCAGAAAATAAAAATCTCATTTTCAGGGCCGTGCCTGTGGCTCAATGAATAGGGCACCAGCCCCCATATACCAAGGGTGGTGGGTTCGAACCTGGCCCCAGCCAAACTGCAACAAAAAAATAACTGGGTGTTGTGTGGTGGACGCCTGTAGTCCCAGATACTCAGGAGGCTGAGGCAAGAGAATCAACTAAATCCAGGAGTCACTGAGCTGTGACACCAGAGTACTCTACAAAGGACAACAAAGTGAGACTCTGTCTCCAAAAAAAAAAAAAAAAAAAAACTAGTTTCAAGATGGAATCTGTGTACTAGAACACTATAGCTTTTGCAAAGTATAAATATACATAATTTTTTGTAATTCTTAGTTACCTTAATTTGAATGTAACATTTTCCTCAGTGCCCCATTACTGCTAAACTTTTTCAGAAGCCAAAATGTATCATAATTAACAGTTTTATTCATGCATTTCCTGTGTTTTCATTGTGAGAATAAAAAGTTCCTAATTAGATGAACACAGTCTTTGAAAGTGGTGAATTAGGAATGGCTATCCCGTTTGAGATAGCATTATTCTTCCTAATAATAATATTAGCTATAATCACCATATTATTCAATACCAGCTTGTGACTCTTTTTTGACACCAAATAGTCTAACTCTTCCAATTTTGTTTCTATAGGAAAACATATTTTACTGCCAACCATATTAGACCACGCATTTGTAACAGTGCTCTGCTAGGACTGATGCCTGCATGTCATTATCTTATGTCCTTGTCCCTAATAAATATTTCCCTATGGGAGCCACATGGTGCTCAAAGCTGCCTGCAGTCTTTCCAGGAGGCAAATAATTAGCCACAGAAATCATTCAGTTCCAGAGGGAATTCAAATGAGCTACATTTCTCATGAATCTCTCCTTTATGGGAATGAACTTTATGTAAGTTAAGTCAAACTGCTTCCATTTGTAGTTAGTCCTGATATTTCTTTTACCATCACTAGACAAGCTCTAGACACAGAGGATGGTCTTACCCTGGGATTAGATGGTTCTTTGCAGAGTTAGTGACTTTTTGTCTTAAAAACTACATGAAATGAAAGGATTTCATGTCGGACTTTTAAGTTAGAGAGTACACCAGACTAAGCCATGGATGTATTGTGGATATAATTATTTTTACAAAATGGTTAAGTTAAATATGTAAATATGAGTTATAGATGTAAGTAAATTCTCAAATATAAGTTGATATGTTCCTATCTTACCTGTGGCATAAATGATATTTTAAATTTATATTCTTTGTCCCACTTCATAAGGTGATATATATATAAACATACACATATAAATACATTTGTGTATACTTATACAAATATTTATATATATGTATTTAAATATGTATATGTACATATATATTAACAATTTTACTGGACAAAGTGAGCTTTCTCTCTTGCAGAGCCTCTGCCTTTGGTAGTATAAATTGTAGACATTTTGTACCTTCTCTTTGAAGATGATTAGGTATTATTATTATTATAAGACTTGCAGTACTTGGTCAAAGCTTCAACAACCCATTATTCTCATATATTTTTTTTTCTGCTTCACTTTAAATGTTTCTTCTTTCTGAATCTCAATTTAATCTTTCCTATCCTCTGCTATCTGTCCACCCCATATGCTCTACCACCTTTACCCTGGCTGTTCTTAGTAAGCACTGGCATTCCCTTCTGCTGTTTAGGCTCCTATATCCTGTACATGACCCTTTTTTTTATATCACTAGCTTCATTGGTGAGGATAAACTGGGTTTATGATGCATTTTGATGCCCTGTGTCTTTCTGAAGCACGCTCTCTGTCTCCGTGTTATAGAAGAAATTACTTATCTATACCACATGAAAATCTATTCTGGGGATAGGAAACAGCTAACTTCTCTGTAGTTCCACAAAGAAGACAGTCCTCATCAAGAAACTAAGAAAACCCTTTATTTATATGCTCTCTGTTTCTTTAAATCAAAGTATCCATATATCAAAGGCTGTGGGCTAGAAAAGGTCATAAGAAACCCTCTCTCAGCATTTTTATCATTAACTCCTTGTTGCCCACTTAATGAGTCATGTAACGATAATGCAGGCCCTAACAATGCGAATCATCATAAGAGGACAGGAATAAAATAGGCCAAACTTTATGAAAATGAAGTAGCGGGCCTAAAAATTCAGCATTTGCCAGTATACTTTCAGTAGCTTTATTTTGCTTTAATTCCAAAGAGTTTTGATTTCTTAGGTGAACCTGCAAGGAAGATAGTAGTGGTGCGTCAATAACAAGTTTAACTAATAAAAAAAAAATCAGTGAATAAGTTACAATTACCACAAAATGAATGAACTCTCAGTAAAGAATATTCTTTAATGGAAACGTTATTTTCTCTCTTTTTCTCTCTCCCCTCATAAAGTGTAACAGTCCTTAATACTTTTGATAATACTTCCAGAGTACTTACTTCCAGGCATAGGCAAGGCAGGGTGGCTTGTCTTCATGTCCTTTGAAGTTAAACATGTCTAACTTCTGGGCATAAGCATAAAGAGCCAATGGGTTACCATGTAGTATTTATCTCTCTTAGTGCAACTGGGTAGTTTTTCCATAAGCCTCGGCCATGGAGTGATGACAGTGACTTGGCACAGATATCCCAATCAACATTCAATGGTTGAAGGTCCATTAATAATGGAAACACCAGAGATAGCTATTATTAATAATAGAGTATAGAACCCTTATACATGTGCATTATTAATCTTTCTCTATATAAACATACATACATATCCATCACATCTATATCATATATCTGACCCAAAGTAAAATAATAATATGGGCTGCTCTTTAATAAGAACACGTTACAAATAAAAATCAATATTCTTTTGTCATATAATGCTAATAAAGTAAAATGCAGTGGGAATCAAATAAATGGGAGCGGGGAGGAGAGGGTTGAGTCAATACTCCCCCAACACAAAATGCACATATCCTGGGTGATGGTACACTTATAACTTAAATTCATGATGTACAAAATATATTATGTAACCAAAACTTGCATACTCTTATAATATTCTGAAATTTAAAAATGTAAAGTCTTGTATGATATCAATGTATCCTTTTATATTTTAACAATTACTTATTCTTGGTTTATGGTTTGAACCTAATTGTTGTTTCCAAATATTTGTTATGATAAATAATATCTAATAAACATTCTAGATTCAGAACATTTGCACAAAACATCATTTTTTTTTTACTAAGAATAAGTTTCTAAATGTAGAATTTCTGAGACATTCATTGCAAAATTGTACATTCTTATGCTAAAATAAGTAAGCATAAACATATTTTTTAAATATGATAATGTATCTTCCTATTAATTGCATGGCATTCTAAGCTTCCTACATTCTTATTAAACAAAAATTATTTTTTCTTAACTATTTGCCAACTTTTCTAATGAAATAATTTTAAATAATTATATTTCTAGTATTTACTTAATAGCTGGTTTATTTTCACATAATTATTTCTCATTTGCTTATGTACTTTTTCTACTGTGATGCAACTATAGATACATTTTCTGTTTTGATAAGTATAATAATGTATATCACAATTTTCCTGCAGTAAGCCAGAAAGAGAAAAACTTTCATGCTTTGAGAAAGAAAATATTGAACTTCTCTGGATACAAACATATTGAGTCATATAAAATTGTATGCTGATGTAACAGTTAACTCCTTCCCTTAGGCTATAAAATTAGGATACAGTGTAAATTGTGTTATCACTAAGATTTCTTATAACTGTCTTTAAAAGATTTTCTGAAGACAAAAGTAGTTTACATTTTTGTAATACTTCTTAAGGTATGCCATATTTTATTTGGTCAAAATTAGTATTAAATTTATCTAATAAAACTGAATTTATATGAACCCTTCATGATAAATGTGATTTGTTTAATTTTTTTGTAATTCAATTTTAGTAATGCTAACTATTTTTTGTCTGGAGCATATAACAGCAACTATAAATCTCCAACTGTGTCATTTAATAAACTGCAATGAAGTTCATTTTCACTATACCAGTAGGCTTAAGATCAAATAAGTCATCAGAATAACCAATTTATGACAATGATTTTTAGAACTTTAAGTGGTAATTATCTGATTCCTTTTTATTTTTAGATGTAATTTAGAAAAGGAAGTGTAAATGTGAAAAAAAATGCTGAGGTAAATTTGAGTAACTGCAAATGTGTTCAGAAAACTATTTTGAAAATATAGATGAAACAAAATATAAGTAATTAAAAACTTGATTTGAACTGTGGAAAGAAAAAAATGGAGAAAAGAGAGGCAGAATTCAGATATGTTATCTTGATCAAGTCATCACAATTCCAAAACCAAAATTAACGTTGAAACAACTATTTACTTGATTTAATCAGATTTCATGAGTGAGAGATGGAGACACGAATACATATGTATGTGTGTGTATTGTGTACGTATACCATAGTTTGTTGATCCATTCCTGAGTTAATGGGCATTTAGGTTCTTCCTAAATCTTCACAGTTGTAAATTGAGCTGCACTAAACAATCTAATGTAAATATATTTATGATAAGATATTTTGCTTTTCTTCTGGGTAGTTGCCTAGTAGTGGGATTGCAGGGTCCAATGGGAGGTTCCATTTGAGTTCTTTGAGGATTCTCCATACTACTTTTCAAAGAAGATGTATTAGTTTGCAGTCCCGTTATTCATGTAAAAGTGTCCTTCTCTCTCCAAACTTGTGCCAGCATCTGCAACTCTGGGACTTGTGATGTGGGATAGTCTCACTGGGTTTAAGTATCTCAGGGTGAATTTAATTTGCATTTAATTGATGATTAGAAATAATGAGCAATTTTTTCTTTTTTTTTTTTTTTTTTTTTTGAGACAGAGCCTCAAGCTATCCCCCTGGGTAGAGTGCCATGGCATCACAGCTCACAGCAATCTCCAACTCCTGGGCTCAAGCGAGTCTCCTGTCTCCACCTCCCAAGTAGCTGGGACCACAGGCACCCGCCACAACGCCCGGCCATTTTTTGGTTGCAGCCATCATTGTTGTTTGGCAGCCCGGGCTGGGGATTCGAACCTGCCACCTTAGGTGCACGTGGCTGGTGCCTTAGCCAATTGAGCCACAGGCACCGAGCCGAGCATTTTTTTCATATGTTCTTAGTCATCTGTCTTCCTCAGAGAAGGTTCTTTCCATGTCTCTTGCCCAGTGATAGATGGGATTGTTTCCTCTTTTTGTTGATCAGTTTGAGTTTTCTGTAGATCTTAGTTACCAAGCCTTTGTCAGATTTGTGACTGGCAAATTTTTTTCCCATTCTGAAGGTTCTTGATTTCCTTTAGTTGTTGTGTCCTTAGTTTTACAGAATCTTTTCAGTTTAATTAAGTCCCACTTGTTTATTGTTTATGTTTATTTATTTATTTATTTTGAGACAGACTCTCACTTTGTAACCCTCAGTAGAGTGTTGTGGCATCATAGCTCACAGCAACCTCAAACTCTTAGGCTTAAATGATTCCCGTGCCTCAGCCTCCCAAGTAGCTTGGGACTACAGGCGCTCACCACAACGCATGACTATTTTTTGGTTGTAGTCGTCATTGTTTGGCAGGCCTGGGCCGGATTCCAACCCACCATCTCCGGTGTATGTGGCTGGCCCCCTAGCTGCTGAGCTACAGGAACCGAGCCCCATTTGTTTATTTTTGTTGTTGTTCCCATTGGCACTGAAGCTTCATGAAATCTTTCCTCAGGCCAACATCCTCAAGAGTCTTTCCCACACTTTCTTCTAGGATTTCTATTGTTTCATGTCTGAGATTTAAATCTTTTATTCATCTTCAGTCAACTTTACAAGTGTGAAATGTGTGGGTCTAATTTCAGTCTTTCACATGTGGTTATTCAGTTCTCCTAACATCATTTATTAAATAAAGATTCTTTTCCTCAGTATAAATTTTTGTTTGGTTTATCAAAAATCAAATGACTTAAAGAGATTGATTTCATCTCCTAGTTTTTTATTCAGTTCCATATGTGTATATCTCCATTTTGTGCTAGTACCATGTGGTTTTGATCACTATGGACTTGTAATATAACATAAAGTCTTGTAGATTGATGCCTCCAGCTTTGTTTTTATTACTAAGAATTGCCTTGACTATACAAAATGAAGAACTATTTTTTTCCAGTTCTTCAAAATATGATAGTGGCATTTTAATAAAGAATGCATTGAATCTGTAGATTACTTTGTTTAGAGTAGACATTTTAACAATGTTGATTCTGCTCAGCCAAGAACATAATATGTTCTCTGGTTTGTTTATGTCTTTTGCTATTTCTTTTTTTTTAGAGTTTCATAATTTTTATCGTTAATGTCATTCACTTCTTTTTTATGTATATTGGGAGGCATTTCATTTTCTTTGAAGCTACTGTGAATGGAACTGTATCTTAGATTAGCTTCTCAAGTTGGCTTTTATTGGCATATACAAAGGCTACTAATTAGTGGAGATTGATTTTACACCTTTATATTACTCTATTTTTTGATCACCTCCAGGAGTCTTGGTGGTGAGTCTCTCAAAGTTTTCTATGAATCATATTGTCAGCAAAGAGTGAGAGTTTGACATCCTCTGCCCCCATTTGGATGCGCTTTATATCCTTCTCTTGTGTGATTGCATTGGTGAGAACTTCCAGCACTATGTTGAATAGTAGTGGTGATAGAAGATATCTTTGGTTCCGGTTCTAAGTGGAAAAGCTTTTGGCTTTACTTTATCTGGTATTATATTTGCCTGAGGGTTTGTTGTAAATGGAGTCAATCGGTTTAAGAAATGTTCTATCTATACCTATTTTCTTCAGTGTTTGTCTCTATTCAGAGGATCACATGGTCTTTGTTTCTCATTCTGTGTTATGTGGTGAATTACATTCATAAATTTTCATGTGTTAAACTAGACTTGCATTCCTTGGATGAAGCCTACTTTATCATGATGTATAATTTTTTTTTAATGTGTAGCTGTAATCTATTGGCTAAGATTTTATTGAGTATCTTTGCATCAATATTCATTAGTGAAATTGATTTATCATTCTCTTTTTCAGTTGGATCCTTTTTTTCTATTGGTATTTGGATGATTTTTGCTTCATAGAACATGTTAGGGAAGGTGCCTTCCTTCTCAGTATTTTGGAGGAGGATTTTATAGTATAAGTAAAAGCTCATCTTTGAAGGTTTGATAAAATGCTGATGTTAAGCCATCTAGTTCAGGGCTTTCTGAGTTTCTTGTAGTAGTCAGAGATAATCTCTTCTATCTCAGTGATATATGTTGTTATTTCCCCTTTTTTGTTTCTGGTTGAGGTTTGTAGAGATTTTACTTTTTTGTTTCTAGTTAATCTGGCCAAAAGTTTATGGACTTTACTTATCTTTTCAAAGAAGCTCCTTTTTGTTTCAGTCATTTTCCAAATGATTATTTTCCTTTCAATGTCATGTATTCTTGATTTAATTTTTTAATTATTTTCTTCTGCTAGGTTTTTGATTGGATTGCTCTTCCTTTTCCGTTTCCTTAAGATGATTCATTAGGTTGTTGATGTGGTCTCTCTGTTTTACAAATGTAGGCAGCTAAAGTAATAAATTTCCCTCTTGGGATTGCTTTTGCAGTATCTTACATGTTTTGGTACTTGTAGCTCCACTGTTGTTATGTTTGAGGAACTTAATAATTTCCTCCTTAACTCTTCGTTAACCCAACTATAATTCAGCATAAAGTTTTTAAATTTTCTTGCCTTTGTGTGGGGATAATAGTTTATGTTGGAGTTGGGGGTAATAATTTATTAACTTGTGGTCTGAGAAGATCCAAGTTATAATTTCTATTTTTTAAATATTTCTGAGGTTTGATTTGTGACTTCAGATATGATCTATTTTAGAGTATGTTCCATGGGTTGAGAAGAAGAATAAATATTGCTTAGCTTTGTGATGATGGTTCCATATATATCCATTAAGCCCATTTGTTCTAGGTTTTTAAGTCACTTGGATCTTTGTTTAGTTTCTGTTTAGATGATTGTCCAGTTCTGCCATAGGGGTGTTAAATTCCCCAGTATTATAGTGTTGTACGCTATCATATTGCTCAGGCTAATCAGGTCTATTTTATAAATCTGAGAGCATTTAAGTTGAATCCATAATATTTAGAATTGAAATGTCCTTTGGCTGTATTTTTACCTTAATGTGAAGTGACCATCTTTGTCTTTCCTAACTTAGCTGCTTTAAATCCATTTGTATCTAAAAATAAAATTGTGATCCTTCTTTTCTTCTGGTTCTATTTGCCTGAAATATTGTTTTCCAGCACTTTACTCTGAGTCTTGTTTTGTCTTTCAAGGTTTGGTGTGGTTCTTGGAGATAGCATATGGATGGCTTGTGATTTTTTTTATTCAATAAGCCAGCCTGTGACTCTTCAATGGGGAATTTAAGCCATTAACATTTATTGAGAGAATTGACAAGTGTGGTGGAATTCTATTGATGTTATTTTGTAAAGTCCGTTACTGAGTTTTACCCTTTGTGTCATTGTAGAAGGTAGGTTTTGTCCTTTGGTTTGTGGGTTTTTACTTTTCTAGCGGTCTATTTTGATGTTCAGTGCAGAGGATAAGTCTAAGTATTTACTGTATAGCTGGTCTTGTTGTAGGGAATTTCCTCAATGTTTGCATTTCATTAAAAGATTTGATTTCTCCATTGATTTTGAAGCTTAGTCTAGCAGGATACAGAATTATGGGCTGAAAATGTTTTTCTTTAAGAAAAGAAAGTGACTATTAAAAGTAGGTGACTATTCTCTTTCGCCTTGGAATGTTTCAACAGAGACGTCTACTGTAACTCTCATGGATCTGTCCCTATAAGTCAATTGGTGTTTATTCCTGCATGCTTGCAGAATTTTCTCTTTTGTCTTGACTTTGAACAGGTCTTTACAACATATCTTGGAGATGCTCTATTTTTGTTGAGATGGCCCAGAGTTTAGTAGCCCTCTAAAAGGAGTGTTTTAGAATTTTTAGTGACTCTTGGAAAGTTTCCATTTATAATATCCTTCAGTAGAATTTCTATTCCTTTTGGAGATTCTTCTTCCCCTTCTTTAACTATAATCTATATGTTTGAACACTCATGAAATCCCATAATTCTGTCAGTGAATGCTCTGCTCTCTCTCTCTTCTTTTCTGCCTCTTTAACTACCTGGGTTAGCTCAAGAGTTTTGTCCTCCAGCTCTGAAATTCTGTCTTCTCCATTCTTTAATTTGTTATTGATACTGCCTACTGCATCTTTAAGTTCCCTGATTGATTCCTTTAAGTCCTTAAGCTCTGCCATATCCTTCTTATATTCATATCTTTTATCCATTTTTTTGGTTCTGCTTTTCCACTTTTTTGTCAATTCATTTTTCTGTTTGCCATCCATATTTTAAATTACCTTTCTGTTAATTCCATTAATTCTTTTTTCGTTTGTTTGTTTTATTGCAGTTTATGGCTGGGGCCAGGTTTGAACCTGCCACCTCCAGTATATGGGGCCAGCACCCTACTCCTTTAAGCCATAGGTGTCACCCTCCATTAATTCTTTGTAAGCAGAAATCTCTATGGTAGCTACCTCATGATCCCCTGGTGGTGGTGTTGTATTCTGGTTGTTTATCTTTCCAGAATATTTCTGTTGATTCCCCTTCATTTATGTTTTTTTTCTTTTTCACTTCCCTCTTTTTTTTTTCACTACATCCTTTGCTTTAAATTAGGTATTGAAATGGTTTTTTTGAATAAGGCCAACAGGAACTTATAGGCAAACAGTGAGAAGGGACAAAAATATGAATAAGATAAAGAGGGGAAAAATTTAAAAAGGGAAGTAGATAGAAGGAAAGATTGAATGAAAGAAGAGAAAAAGAATAGTAAGAAAGAAGGAGAGTGACAGGAGATATGGTGGTATTTGATGGGTGCTTTTACCACACCCACAGTTGTAGGGCTTTGGGGAACAGGTCTAGGTGGGGCCCTCAAAATAAGAAGCTTCTTACCAGTCTGGGCAAAATCAACCGCACCTCTGTCAAGTATTGAAAGAAATCAGAGAAGTACGTCACAGTGGAGACCTACCATGTCTTCTTTCCAAAGCCAGAGCTTGAAAGACATCCAAAACTGTGAGTACATGGCCTCCTTGAACTAGACTAATGCTGTGACCTCATATCCCAACCAATGCTATGATTTCCCAGCCCCCAGAGAAGATATTAAAAAAATAATAAAAATAAAATAAGTTAAAAACACAATTATATAATGTAAAGAAGGGAAAAAAAGTAGATCTTAGCTGTTGTATGAGGAATTAATGGGGGATGGATGAGAAAAGTAGAAAAAATCTCTACCAAAGCAAAGAAAAAGGAGAGAAATAAAAAAGAAAAATAGTAGCTGAAAGTGTCTCACTTTCAGGATCTCTTGCTATTGTAAAAAGCAAAAATTAAAAAGTAAAAATACAACCAGCCCAGAAAAGAACAAAACATACAATAACAATAAGAGAGCAGAAAAGAAAAGAAAAAGATATAAGTAAAAAAAAAAATATATATATATATATATATATTTATATATATATATATATATATATATATTTATATATATAGGTCCATATATACAGGCATGGTGACTCATGCCTGTAATTCTAGCACTCTGGAAGGCCGAGGCTGGTGGATTGCTTGAGCTCACAAGTTTGTGACCATCCTAAGAAAAAGCAAGACCCAGTCTCTACTAAACGTACAAAAACTGAGACAAAAGGATCGTTTGAACCCAAGAGTTGGAGGTTGCTGCAAGCTATGATGCCAGGGTACTCTACCCAGGGTGATAGTTTGACTCTCCCCCCACCCCCCCAAAAAAAAGAAAGAAAATGATATCAAAAAATGAAGGAAAAAATGTTAAACAATATATATGGTATGTGTGTGCATACATATATATGTATAGATATGTGTGTATACATATATATGCTTGTGCTGTGCTATTAGGAGACAGAGAAAACACTGGATTTACTGTATATGGTGGGTATGGAAACCACTCTTTAGTTGCCAAGGAGACCAGGTCTTGTCTTACTGAATTCTTTGACTTCAGTCTGGGACTGTTTACTTTGTCAGCATTTAGCCCCCACAGGACTGGGATTCCAAGGCTCTCGCCAGACTTCCCTGGAGGCCTGTCAAATAGCTTCCCCTGACAACAAAGCAACCCCCATGGAGGAGCAGGGCTACTCAGCTCACCCCAGGGATTACTGGTCAAGGTCAGCATGTGTGCTAGAGCCAGTCATGTACTAGCACCCAGTGGACTGTTTCTCCCACGAGCACAGCCTTCCCACAATGGCAGCATCCCTCCAGTAGCAATCACCCCTGGCCACTGGACACTGTGCTTACACACTGTTCCAGCCAACTGATTAGTATAAAATCAAAAAACTGCAGGACAGTCCTTTCTAGACTCCTGTGCTCTTCAGGAAAGTGGCCAACTGTCTGGCCTCTGCCCATACCAAGCACCTGCTTTCTCTGTCAGTTTTCTTCAGATCCAGACCTCTTCCTTAGCTCTCAAAGTCTTCCACTGTTTCGTTCCATCCCCATAGTTGTGTTTCTGGGTAGATTCCCCCAGCCAGAGGTGGATGATGTCCATTTTCTCCTGTCTCACTGCAAGAAGTTGGTAAGGAGTTGTCTCTAGACCACCATCTTGCTCTGTCCCCAATCTGTATATTAAAATATTGACTGCCATTTCTCAATTAAAAATTATTTTGACTTCTTTTATTGCACTTGAGCTATTTTTGTACAGTATTTACAAAAATTTTAATAGTAAATGAGTTTAACTTGTACAAACAAAAAGTGCTTATATTTGTATGTATATATGTATATGTGTATATGTACATATATACATGTGCATATATATATATGTGGAGAGAGAGAGAGAAAGACAAAGCACAGAGAATATCTTATTTTCCTGATTTAAATTATTAAATATGAATTTGAGCATATTGTCTGCATATCATTCTTTGTTTTATCCTGGAAAACTGCCTTTCAAACTCATACAAGTCTACAACAATTGCAATTAATAACCTATTATTTTATTTGTCCAGCTAATATTTATACATGTCTTCTGGTCCCATGCACTGTTCCAGTACTCAAGATTTAACAAGGATGAAAAAAATTAGGAGTCCCTGTGGAATTTACATTCTAGGGAAAGAAAGACATAAAGTAAATGAGAAAAATCAGTAAAGCACATAGCATGTTGAAAGTGCTTTTGGAAGAAGTATAGGAGGTAACAGAAGCACAGGGATGGTTGAGTGAGGAAATTTAATCTTAAATAGTTAAAAAATATTTCCATTAAGTTGACCTCTCAGTAAAAAATTTAAAAGACGATGAAGAAGTCAGCAATGTAGATGTCTCCAGGGAAACTATTCCAGACAGAGAAACCAACAACAAAAAGTGAAATACATCCTGTAGCAGAATGCAGGAAAGTGTTCAAGGAATAGGAATGAGGCCAATGAGGCCAGAGAACCAGAGAAGCAAAGGACAGAGAGGTCAGGCATGTGGCAATGTATTCAATGTATTCTCTGGGATCTTGTAAGCTGTGGCTATAAATTTTGTTTTTTGAAATGGAAAGTCATGGGAGTTTTTAAAGCAGAGGAAGAGATAATATGTATTCTACTGAGTCCCTCTAGCTGTTAAGTGGAAATACATGTTAAAGAGGGCCAAGAATAGAACCAGAATGATACAAAAGCGATGTCCATAAATCAGCAGCCTTTATATACTCCAGTAAAGTCAAGCTGAGAATCAAATCAAAGACATGATACCCTTCACAATAGCTTAAAAGAAAATGAAATATGTGGGAATATACTTAATAAAGGACATGAAGTATATTTACAGAGATAACTTCAAAACCCTGAGAAAAGAAATAGAAAAAGACATTAACAAATGGAAGAACATCCCATGCTTGTAGCTGAGAAGAATCAACATTGTTAAAATCTTCATACTGCCCAAAGCAATCTACAGACTTAATACGGTCCTCATCAAAGTACTGTTATACTTTGAAGAACATGAAAAAATAGTACTTTGTTTCATATGGAACCAGAAAAAGAAAAATAGACAATGCAACTCTAAGAAATAACATATCTGGAGGCATCACATTTCCACACGTCAGGTTATACTACAAATCTACAGTGATCAAAACAGCATGATAATGGCATGAAAAGAAAGATATATATCTATGGAATAGAATAGAGAATGTAAAGATGAACTCAGACATATGGACATCTGATCTTCAATAAAATAGGAGGTCTAGTTTGAGTTCTTTGAGGGTTCTCCATACTTCCTTCTAAAAATGTTATATTAGTTTGTAGTCCCACCAGCAGTGTGAAAGTGTTCCCTTCTCTCCACATCCACACCAGCATCTGCAGTTTTGAGATTTTGTGATGTGAGGTTAGATGATATCTACTAACTCACTGGGGTTAGATGATATCTCAGGGTGGTTTTAATTTACAGTTCTCTAATAATTAGGGATGAGCATTTTTGCATATGTTTGTTAGCCATTCGGCCATTCGTCTGTCTTTTTTTCTTTTTCTTTTTTTGCAGTTTTTGGCCAGGGCTAGGTTTGAACCCGCCACCTCCAGCATATGGGGCCTGCACCCTACACCTTTAAGCCACAGCTGCTGCCTGTCTGTCTTTTTTAGAGAAGTTTCATATAATGGGGAAAAGAATCCACATTTGATAAATGGTGCTAAGAGAACTGGTTAGCCACATGTAGAAGACTGAAACTGGACCTACCTTTTCACTATCTACAAAATTGACTCTCACTGGATAAAAGATTTCAAATTAAAATGTGAAATAATAAAAATCCTGAAAGAAAGTGTTGGAAATACTCTTAATGACATTGGCCTGGGAAATGATTTTATGAAGAAGACCCCATTGGCAATTGTAGCAACAACAAAGATAAGTGAATGAGACGTGAACAAGCCAAAAAACTTTTAAGGGCACAACAGCTAAAGCATGCAAACAACCTTCAGAATGGGAGAAGATATTTGCATGATATGCCATGGCCTGATAACTAGAGTCTACAGAGAATTCAAATTCATCAACAAGGAAAAACAAAGCAATCTTTTTATAAGTGGGCAAGAGATATGAACAGACCCTTCTCAGAAGAAGGCAAATGAAAGGCAAATAAACACATGAAAAAATGAAAAAAAAAAAAAAAGAAAAAATGCTCATTGTCCCTAATCATTAGGTAAATGCAAATCAAACCACCCTGAAATATCACCTAACCTCAGTGATAATAGCCCTCACTACAAAGTTCCAAAGCTGCAGATGCTGGCATGGATATGTAGAGAAGGAAACACTGTTACCCCACTGATGGGATTGCAAACTAATATAGCCTCTATGGAAAAAACATGGAGAATCCTGAAAGAGCTAAAAGTAAACCCATTACCAGATATCTACCCCAAAGTAAAAAAAAAGTCATTTTAACATAAGGACATTTGCACTAGATGTTTACTGCAGGTCAATTCACAATTGTCAAGACCTGGAATCAAGCCAAATCATAAAATCATGAATGAATTAATAAACTGTGGTATATTATACCATGGAGTACTATTCAGCCCAAAAGATGGAGACTTTACATCTTTTGTATTTACCTGGTTGGAGTTGAAGGGCATTCTTACTAATAAAGTATTACAAGAATGGAAAAGCAAGTATCCAATGTAAAGTATATTAACTTGAAATATTAATATGAAATACATGATACTGGTATGAAACCAGTAGGTAAACAGCTACACTCACACAGGAGAAACAAACACAATTAAATTCAAGTTGTAGAGAAAAGAGGAAAGAAAGGAAAGAGGAGAGGAAGAAGAAGGACTGGTAAACTCTCACCTAATTGGCACAATGTGAAGGTGCACAGCCCACTCCCAGGGTGAAGGGCTCAACTACAACTAGAACTTTATAGAACAAATGCAAATGATGTAATCGAATCTTTTGCACCCTCATAGTAATATTAAATAAATAAATAACAGAATAGAAGTTATGATATCATTTATGAGTGAAAATTCAGGTAGGAAGGGATTCTTACTCCTACTAGAGTGATAGCAATGAAAGTTGTGAGAAATATTCAGATTATTCATCCATTCTGAAGACAAAGTCAAAAGGATCTACTAACAGTTCAAATTTGGAATATGTAAGAAAAATTTACTTGTAAGAAAGAACTTTCCTCCTTAATAGATGAAACTTTGAGGTGAGGTTTGAGGCACAGTATCAGAAGGTATTCTGTATGTTTTATTTGTACTTCTTAGGAAAACCAAGTGAAAACAACTAAAAACAACTGTATAAAACATTGTAACACTGTTGTCTGTACTCTCACATTAATATGAAAACACAAAAAACTGGTCAAGAGAGATGAATAGAACCTTCTCTGAAAAAGACAGACAAATGGCTAACAAATATATGCAAAAATGCTCATCGGTCCTAATTATTAGAGAAATGCAAATTAAAACCACCCTGAGATATCATCTAACCCCAGTGAGAATGGCCCACATCACCACATCTCAAAACTGCAGATGCAGGTGTGGATGTGGATAGAAGGGAAGACTTTTCCACTGCTGGTGGGACTGCAAACTTATACAACATTTTTAGAAGGAAGTATGGAGAACGCTCAAAGAACTCTAAACTGTACCTCCTATTTTGTCTTGTAATCCCATTACTGGGCATCTCTCCGGAAAAAAAAAAATCCTTTCACCATAAGGAAATCTGAACTAAACTATTTACGGCAGCTCAATTTACAATCACCAAAATCTAGAAATAGCCTAAATGCCCACCAACCCAGGCATGAATTAATAAACTGTGGTACATGTATCCCATGGAATACTATTCAGCTATTAAAAAAGATGGAGACTTTACATCTTTTGTATTAACCTGGATGGAAGTGGAACATATTATACTTAGTAAAGTATCACAAGAATGGAGAAATAAGAATCCTATGTACTTGATTCTAATATGAGGACAATTAATGACCTAGTACACGGTGGAGGTGGGGGAAGGGGAAGGGGAGAATCAAGAGAGGGAGGAGGCTGGGAGGGTCATGATGTATGACATGCCTTTTGGGGGTGGGACACAGTTATAAAAGAGACTATACCTAACAAATGCAATCAATGCAACCTGGTTTAAAAAGCTAAAATAATAATAATAAGTCACTCTATAAAATAGTATATCACAGGACCCCTTCCATTTTAAGAAATTTACCAAGGACCCAGAGAAAGCTGGAGAAAACAAAATTTACTAACTTACCAACTAATGCCACTGGAAAAAAATAAGGAAAAAAAATTTCAGAATCGGTGAATGATAGATATTCTGTTAGTTTATCGCCCCTAGTCCATCCCCACTCTCCAGGTAAATAGGTGTGGATTAAAGATTAGAGCCTGAGCCTGCTGAAGCCATGGTGAAAAGGCCTCTACTTGGTGATCCTGTCCACATCAACAACAGTGAAGGCGAATGGCATCCCTGCCTGGATAAATCATTCATGTATGAAACCAGCCATCAATGGGGAAAGGATGGTCCAATGACACCCAGAGCTTCCCCACTGTCTTACCCTGAAAAAAACAGATGACTACAGCCCTGCCCCAGTGACATACCAGGAGCTGACTGGTCTACGCATGGCAGAAGCTTGAGGATGAGCAGCAGCGGCGTGGAACTGATTACTGATTCTTTGCTTTGAACTTTTTCATCTTCCTTCTTTAATCTTAGGTGTAAGACATGATGAAGGTTGTAAAAAATGTGTCTAGAAGGTAACTCAAACTAGACAAACTGCCAAATTGTGTTATTGGTTTACTCTTATTATGACTATACAGGAAAGCCTGAAGGTACTTGCATATATGACACCCGATATCAGATATGTGTGCCCCCCAGTGGGCCAGATCTTTGCTACAATCCTGCTGAACTCCCAGAGCAAACTAAATTTGCAATGTGGTATACTGATGTCCCTAGGAAGACAATAAAGCAAGTTATAACAGAAGGAATATCTAAACAAATAAAAAAAATTAATAAAAAAAACTATACACAGGGATCTGCCTTTCAGTAGGAGACAGTGAGCTAAAATTAAAATAAATAGTTTGAATGATAGTGTACTCATCATGTCCCAGGGACCATTTTGTCTGCTATATGTCTAAGTTGTTTAATTCATACAAAATTCCTATTAGATAGGTGTCTTTTTTTTTTTTTTTAGATAGGTGTCTTCATTATCAATATTTTAAAGTGAAGGGACTGAGACCCAATGAAGTATTTGATCCAAGGACCAAGACCTATTAATGGGTAGAGCAAATGTCTGCTCTGTTAACACTGCTCATAGTCTCTCTGGGTAACTAATTCTCGGATAGCTAATATTTAAAGCCATAAAATTGGGTGACATCATGAAAGGGGCCAGGAAAGAATGGAAAATCCAAGGACTGAGACATGAGGCACTCTAGAATTAAGAGTGACAGGAGTTGAGGAAAAACTCAGCCACAGAAGGCGGAAGAAAAGTATCCTATAAAGAAGACAACAAGTAAAAAATTTCCTACATTAAATAGTCTTGCTTTGGAAGCAAAGAAAGTGTATTAAGGAGGGTGTGTTCACTTATTTAAAATTATGCTGAATTTTACAACCTGGAAGATCAGACCTAGTTGAAGCAGAAAAGTGAAACTTAGGGAAATCGAAGGCAGGGAATTTTTTTAAAGAGTTATTTTTAAACAGTAAAACAGAAAACTAGGGAGAAAGGGAGAAGTAACAGAGGGATCAAAAAAGAATTTAAGTTGTAAGAACATGCCACTTCTTTTGCACTCTCCTGAGGTAGGATGTATAAATAGATGTAAAGAAGTGGGCCAGTGAAGGAAATTATCACTCTATTTTGTCTACTGCATTAGTGAATGAGAAGAAATCAAAGTTTTGACGATATAGAAGGGAAATGAATGTGGAAGACAAGTGGCATTCAGGGCTAATTTCACTCATAATAGGAGCAATACAAATACTACTTAGAGTTTGCCACCTAAACATAGAACTCAAAACTGAACACTCAATTTCACACTGCAATTTTTGGGGGGTAAGTTTACCTTACATTGCCATTGCCAATTAAAAAAACAAAAAGCAGACCAGAAGTAGAGAGGAATTTAACAAGTCTAGACAAATGATGACTCATTGAGCTTTTGACCCCATAAGACCACTTCTATGAAACATTATCAAAATATGAAATCCATATACCACCAAAAGTACAATTACATTGTTAGCATGGCAAACAAACTGCACAAGGAAGTGTTAGGTCACCAGTTAGAAAAAATTCCTACTTTGAGGATGACTCATAAAGATTGTATATACATGTCAAAGGAATTTGTTCTGGGGAAAACAAATTAGTACGTGGGAACCTTCATGTCCTTTATGATATTGTATGATATGAAGGAAAACATTTTAAAACATTTTAAGAGGTGTGACAAAAAGAGAATACTCAAATACTTTTTATACTGTGAAAAAGTATGGGAATGCTTGGGCATAAGGTTATACAGAGTGGTATAATTTATTATTACAAATATTTGAAAGATTCAAATGACTATGAGTGCGGGACTAGTTGAATAACCCATGGTTATGCTACATATTCTATCACCTTAAAAATGAAGGAAGAACATTTATGCATTTTGGGGGAATGATCTGCAGGATGGAATGTGGAATATAAAATGAAAAGAGCAGAGTGCAGATCAATAAATATTACATGCTACTTTCTGCTTAAGAAAAAGAAATGGGACTGCATATATGTTCACTCATGTATATATACATTTGTTAAAAGCGTGTATGCACAGAAGTCCTTTTGATTTTTTAATGTGATATAAGTATTTGTTCCTTTTGCCCATTTTCTGTCCTATGTAATATTTTGATTTTTAGTAGTATTTTTGTATCAGTAATATTAACCTTCTGGCTGTGATATAAAAAATTATTTTCCACAGGCAGAAGGTTGGTTTTTTTTGTTTATAACTTTGCTTATTATTTTTGTTATGCAACATGACTCTTCTTTGTTGAAGAGTACTATAAAGATTTATCATTTCAGAATTTTGAGTTATACTTATTTAGGAAAGTGTTTTTCATGTCTATGATTAATTCCTATACTGATTAACTTAAATTATCTCCCAATTTCTGTGTTCTTTTCCTCTTCCCAAATTTCATTCATTCTCTCTCTTTCTCTCTCTCTCTCCTTGCTTCCTTTAAACAGCCAAAGCAAAAATTGTACAGTCCAAAGTAATGCAATTAAGGAAGATCTTATTCAAAATTATTACAGTATTCCAACAGACGAAAGTGGTTCACCTTTCCTGAAACAAAGGGTTGGAGAGTTGTTAGAGGGTATGTGGGGAAGGCAGAGCAGAGGGTTGGGTGGTGAATCATAGGCTATTTACACTTCTAATTGGCTTTGCCCAAAGGAAAAAGTAAGCTTTCCATTTTTTATGACAGGAGGCTGTTTTCCAACTTCCAGGAAGGGTATCACAGAAGTTAGGCTCCTACTGATACCGGAATTTCACTCTTCAGTAGGTCCTTGGTCTCAGGGATTCAAAGAACGAACCCGAGGGCCACAGATCAGTGGTAAGATAGGATTTTTATTAGAAGTTAGAAAGGAATACAGAAGTAAAAAGCACCAGTGCTTCTGGAAGGGGGAAAGAACTGAACTAACTGGAGAGTCTCCACCTGGGCTCTTTATCTAGGGGACTTAGGTCTTGAGAATTATACTGGCCAGGTGTTGGTAGATGGAAAAACATCTTTTCAAAGTTAATGATGCTATTAACAAATGAATGAATGTAGTTCCTCCTCCACTAGGGAGAGGCTATCAGGTCCCTTACAGGCTTTGTCCCTGCTAAGGGATTAGGGTGCTGCTCCCAACTCAAGGTGGAACCCCTCAAAAACCATCTCAGGCTGCTTCCTTCATGATCTTAGCAGAGCCCAGAGGGTGTGTCCTGAAAGAAGGCAGTTTTCTCGTGACTGGAAGTGGGGATCTGACCTCTGAGCTCACCTGGGCCTAGAGAATGAGGGGCTCCCTGTCTTATCCCTGAGTGGTGGAATCCTGTATCACTACTTTCCCAGGGAAATTGGGAAATAGGTGTACTATTGATACACTCAGGACTGGATAGGGAGCCCGCCATTCTCTAGGCCCAGGGGATCTCAGAAATCAGATCCCCATTTCCAGGCATAAGAAGACTGCCTTTTTCCAGAACAAACCCTCTGGGCTCTGCTTGGATTATGAAGAAAGCAGCCTGAGATGGTTTTTGAGGGGTTCCACCTTGAGTAGGGAGCAGCACCCTAATCCTTTCTTGAAGACAAAACCTGAGGGACATGGTAACCTCTCCCTAGTGGAGGAGGAACTACATTCATTCATTTGCTAATGCACTCATTAACTTTGAAAGGATGTTTTTTCCATTTACTAAGTTGTAGCCAAGTGTAATTCTCAAGACCTAATACCCCTAGAGAAAGAGCCCATGTACAGACTCCCCAGTTAGTTCGTTCCCCTTCCTGAAACTCTGCTGCTTTTTACTTCTTCTGTTTTCCTTTCTGTCTAATAAAAGTCCTATCTTACCACTGATCTGTGGTTGGAAGGTTCATTCTTTGAATCCCCAGACCAAGGACCTACTGAAGAAGAAATTATGATATCACTATGTTCCTTCATGATTGCAAAGAGATGGCTGCCAATCTTTGAGGGGGAAAAAAAAAAAAACTCTGAGTAGTAAATCTAGCAAAAGGCTTTACATTTCAAAGATGCAGAAGGCAAAAAAAGTTACAAGTTTTCTAAAGTAAATGCTCTAAGAAAAGGGCGATTAGGGGCCCAGATTCAGGGAGAAGCCTCTCTGAAGTTTAGTCTTAGCTGAGGGGAGCATTAAAGCTTTGGGTCACTTCCTGCCCTCCTTCCTGCCTACCTTCCTTGTTTCTTCCTTTCAACATTTAGTATGTAATCCTTTTGTAATTTATCATGATGTGCACAGAGCTGACTTTTGACTATGGCATCTGGTGCTCATCTGGGATCTAAAGGCAGATATCTGAGAATCTATATTCATGGAAGCTTTTGTGCAACCTCCATGAAATGAACCACTGCCAGTGAATGTGAACAGCACTCATGTTAAAATCGGGAGGAGATGAAAGGAATGATCTTCACTCATTTTCTTTGAAGAATACAGAAAAAAAGACAAGGATCTGCCCTTATTTTTATTTGAATGCGTATTTTTATTGAAAAAAAGGTATGTTTATTGTATTCAAATAACTTTATAATTCTGAGATTTATTTAGAAGTTTTAAGAATCGTTTTACCCATTTCTTTCAATATAGATATCTGAACATCTACAATGAGATGGATGGGTGAGGTTGTGAGTTTCTTTAGTATTTTTTAAAAAATTTCAGCAATCTACTGTCATGATTCATTAATATTGTATTAAGACTCAGAATTTCTGAGTCTATATGCTATATGCTCTAAAAGAATTCTGGATTTATTAGAATAAAATCATCCAGGTAAAATACAGAATATAGATATCCATTATATAAAGCATCTCAAATTTACAAAATTTAAAATAATAAAATGATTTAGTGAGCTTAGTTTTTAAACTTCTTAATTTATTTTTCTCTTCTCAAAAGCATTCATACCATTGATATTATGCCACTTGTTAACAGATATGTAAAAACATCATCACCCCATTTACTATTATATGTTTTCATCATAAAGGTCGGCACAAAATACATAAATAACTCAAATGTGGAATTTATTTTTAAGTTTCTGAAAAATAAAATTTCTGAGAGGTCATAATATTATACTTTATATATGTCCTACTAGTTTTTTATTGCTTTAAATATCTCTCAAAATATTAGGAATGTAGTAGCTTTTCTGTTTCATAGTGAAATGACTTTACCTGAATAAGAGGGGCAATCCCCTGTCTTTCTGCATAGCCATAGCTGATTTAAAGAGAAGGTTCAGAAAAAAAAAAATTCAGAGAACAAAATAAATATGGGTATCTGAATACTATACAATTTAAAGGCAGCCCATTAAACTGTAATCAATTTATAGATATTAAAATACTGCAATATTATTCAATAGATAAAATTGACATATTGTCAAACAACATAAAAATAACAAGAGGAAGTAAACTTCATTGTATGTAGCTATAATATTGATTTGTTTTATCTTGTCTCTAAATAAAAATTAGCTAATGTTGACATAATATGAATAGCAGATGTGTTAGTAGGTTTTAATACTTTAAGAAAGTAACAAAGGAAAACACTGTAAGGCATCTATGGAATATATTTTTTTCATGTTTAGAAATTACATACATTGAAAGATACATAAGTGTATATAAGAGAGTGCCAACTGGGAAAGGATAAATAACTCAAGCATCAGATATGATAAATGCAACTGATTGAAACACACTGACTATATACAAAGATATTAATTCAAAATTAAACTGAAACATAAACTATAAAAACAAGGCATTATAATTTTCTTGCCTTTGCAAATAGCCCTCTTTGATGAGGGAAAGTTTTTTAATGAAGAATGCTAACTTTTTAAATGAAGAATGCTATGCTATTTATATAGGATAAGTAATAGAACAATGAAGTCACTGTTACCAACTGTAATTAAATGATTGAAACAGGGAAAAAACAATGACATAGAAAATTATTAAATGAAAAATTGAGAAAAAAAATCCTAAAATGGAGATATCAAAATTCTACTGCAGTTCTAACCACTAAAAATAGATTTGTTCTTCTGGATGTGATGCTAAATATGAAGTACGTAGAAACCTACGAGGAATTTTGCCAAAACAGTTAAACCTGAATCTAATCAACTCTTTAAAGAGAACTTTAATTTATATGAAGTTAATTGACTCATTGAGGAAGAAAAAAAAGTATAAAATGTGAGACATTTTGCAGGGCAACTGGCCTGGTTTCTGCCACAAATTTATGATAGAAGAAAAACATTATATCTGTTAATATGTGTACTTTTCTAGAATTCCAATGTGAGCAAAGTAATTACAAAAAGACATTTTAATGACTATTTATAATATTTAATTCCTGGTTATTTACCCTTCTTAATGTGAAATCTTGGTCTCTGATGCCAGAGGACCTTCTAAAGAGACCTTACTCCGAAAATACTGTGTTTGTCTATTTAATCCACCTGGAAACTACCTGAAAGACTGACATAAGGCACTGCCCCCTGCCCAACTTGAGGCTCATATGGGACAGAGAAGTAGTGGCCATTCTTCATATACCTTATAAGCCAAATAAATAAGCTGCAGCCAGTTGGAGCTAGATTACAGCTAAAATGTACAACCAAACATCAAAATCCTTAGTGGAGAAATCTAGAAAGAAGTTTCTTTGGGAAATTAGGTCATTCAAAAATGCCTATTTATACTGGGAAATACAGAAAGCCACAGGGCATGGCCAGGACATGCCCACAGTAGTCCTGAGAAAACGCCAAGCTTTTGAATCTAATTATTCTCTGTGCCAGTGAAAGCAGGGAATGAGGATTATGACAGGTTATAAACAGCCTTATGAAGTGTTGAAGGCAGGCCTCACCACAGACAGGATAACCAAAGACCTGTCTGATAAGCAAAGAAATACAACTTTCTATATGTTTTTGCTTTCTTCCCCTTCTTTTTTCTTCTCTTTCTTTCTATCTTTATTTTTTTTTTCACCCTTGTTGCTTAAGGACGTCTGTTAAAAACAAGTAGAAGACAAACTGAAAAAATACACACCTCAAAGACATGCCAGTAAATGCAGGCTTTACAAAAAATAAATAAATAAATAAATGTGTGTGAAAGTGGCTAAATAAGTAAACATCTACAACATACAGAAAAAAATACATAAAAAGAAGTAACAGAATCCAAATCCTAAAAGAAAATAAGAAAGTGTTGCCTATTCACAAAAGAAGTCAACAGAAACTTTCCTTGAGAAAGCACAGTCTTGGACTTACTAGACAAAATCTCTAAATCAGTTTCCTTAAATATTTCCAAAGAGCTAACAGAAACCATGGATAAAGAGAGGAAATCAAAGTGTATGAACAAATAAAGAATATTATCAAGAGACTGAAATTGCAAGAAAGAAAGCAGAAATTCTAGAGATGGATATTTTTATAACATAAATGAAAGCCATACCATAGGGTTTTAATAGTAAAAGTAAGCAGTTAGAAGAATCCGAGGACTTGGAGACCACACAATAAAAATTCACAAGTCTGAGGACTAGAAAGAAAAAGAGTGAAGAAAAGGAAACAGAGACAACAATAAGAAAATTACAGGGGCCTGTTTTTAAATCAGTAATTCCTTTAAATTTAAGTACATTAAACTCTCCAATCAGTGCAGATATAGACAGAATTGATATTTTAAAATGGTTTTCAAAAGTCTTGGCTCAAGCGACTAAGGCGCCAGCTACATACTTAGGAGCTGGCGAGTTTGAATCCAGCCCAGGCCTGCCAAACAATGACAACTATAACCAAAATATAGTCAGGTGTTGTGGCGGGCACCTGTAGTCCCAGCTACTTGGGAGGCTGAAGCAAAAGGATTGCTTAAGCCCAAGAATTTGAGGTTGCTGTGAGCTGTGACACCATAGGACTCCACCCAGGGTGACAGCTTGAGACTCTGTCTCAAAAAAAAAGAAAGAAAATAAATAAATAAAATGGTCTTCAAAAAAATAAAAATGAATTAATAAATAAATAGTCTTATTTACTTTAGGTTTAAAAACAAATAATTTGAAAGTGAAAATATGGATATTAGATATTTCATGCAAATAATAAACAAAGGCAACTGATGTCACACAGAATAAATTTTAAGTCAAAAGTTATTTCAGGAAACAAAGAAGAACAGTAGGAATAGGCAAAATGAATAATTATCAAGATAATGTAACATTTATAAACATATATGCACCAAAGAATAACACCCCTTCCCAAATATGCATAGCAAATATTGACAGAATTCAAGGGAGAAATGGCAGTTTTACAAAAATTATTGGGAATTCAGTGCACCATTTTCAAGGATGGATAGAGATCAATAAGGAAGAATATGAAGAATGTGAAAAGTGCTATAAATTAATGACATCCAGTAGGTTAATACAGAACACTTTCTGCAACACACCAGAGAACACATTCTTCTCAAGTGTATATGGTGCATTCATCAGCATTTATATTTATACTATATCAGCATTTATATTAGGCCATATAATTAATAATAAATGTAAAAAAATCACATTAAGAATTAAAAACAAAAACATATCATATAGAAACGTATGGGAGACAACAAATGCAGAGCTTCAGAAAAATTTAGAGCACTAATCATTAATTTTAAAAGAAGAAGAAATACATTAATACCTCACTTTTGTACCACAGGTGTTAGAAAAAGAAGCAGAAAGTAAAGCTAAAGCTAGTAGAATAATGAATGTTAAAGATTAAAGCAGAGATAAAACAAAGATTAAAAAGAAACAGAGAAAATAAGATACAAATCTGGTCCTTTGAAAAGATTAGCTTAATAGAAATCTTTTACCTTTGCATACAAAAAACAAAATAGAATACACAAAACTAAATTCAGAAATGAAAGTGGAAACATTACTACTACCTTTATAGATATATGAAGGATTATAAGAAAATAGCATGAAATAATTGTATCTCAACAAATTAGATAAGAAGAAATGAACAAATTACTAGAAACAATCTACCCAGGCTCAGTTCTACAGAAATAGAAAATCTGAACAGATCTGTAACAAGAAATATTTATAGATTAAACCAGCAGTATAAATAATAATTACAATTATAATAACTTCCAATGATGAAAAATAAAAAATAAGATTGCTTTATTTGTGGTTTCTATAAAAACATTTAAAGATGTATTTCCAACCATCCTCAATCTTTCAAAAATTAAGGATGAGGTAACACTTTATAACCCATTCTGTGATACTAGTATTACCTTTATACTCAAGCCAGACAAAAATACTATAATAAAAGACTACAGGTCAATAGCCTTTATCAACTTGATTTCAAAATCTTTAACAGAACACAGGCAAACAGAAATCAACACATACTTGAAATATTATACACCTCAAAATACGGGACTTATCGCAGGAATCCAAGGGTGGTTTTATCTGACAAAATGAATCTACATACAACATTAGTAGAACTAAAGAATATTTTAAGAATAAAAATAAATTTTGATAGAATCCAGCACATCTTCATGATTTAAAATAAACTCAATAATCTGGTAAAAGAAAAGAATTTCTCCAACATGAAAAAGGACGTTTATGAAAAGGTCCCATTAACATTACGCATACTAGTTGAAGGTAGAGAGCTATCTATCTTCCCATCATCAGGAACAAAACAAAAATAACCTCTTTCACCATCAGTATTTAACATTGTATTATAAGTTCTATGTAGAAAAAGTAGACAAGAAAAAGAAATAAAAGGCATCCTAGTTAGAACAGGAGAAAGTCAGCTATTTCTACTCATGAATGATATAATCCTATACCAAAATTCCAATGAATCACTAAAAATGCTACTAGAACTAGTTATCAAATACCAGGTCAGCAAGCAAAATTCAGTTGTATTTTTATGTGGCAGCAACCAAAAACCTAGAAAGGAAGTTAAGAAAGCAATATTTAAATATTTTGCAACAGCAGCAACAAAAATATACCTAAGAGCAAATTTAACCAAGGAAAGGAAAACCTATTTTCTGTTAACATCACTGAAAAAAATTAAAGATATAAATAAATAGAACAGCATTTAGTGTTCATAAATTAGAAAAATTAGTAGTATTAAAATGGCAATACTATTCAAATTGATCTACAGATTTGATGTAATTCCTATTATAACTCAAGTCATTTTTTTTAGAAAATGTAAAATCTGCTTATGAAATTTATATGGAATTGCAAGTGACCCCAAATAACCAAAACATTAAGAAACAACAAAAATTAGGGTACTTATAATTCCCTCATTTCAAAATTTCAATAAAACTATAGTCGTGAAAGCACTGTTGTATTAGCATAAAAATGGACATCTACACTAAATGAATAAAATTGAGAGTCCAGAAATGAATTATATGTCTACAGCCAATTGATTTTTGACAAGACGGGCAAAGCTATTTAAAGGAAAGAGAACCATATATTCAAAAAATATTGTTTAAACAACTTAATATCCACTTGCAAAAGAATAAAGTTGGACCCTTTTTCATATATATTGAGGTAACTTAAAATGGTCTAAGTATAAAAGCTAAAACCATCAAAATAGTAGAAAAAAATCACTGGAAAGGGGATAAATCTTTATGATGTTAGATTACATATGATACCAAAAACACAAAGAACCACAAAAAAAGATAAATATGATGTTATCAAAATTAAAAGTATTGACCATCACAGGGTATTTATTATCGAGATGTTGAAACACTGCCCTATAGATGGGAGAAAATATTTTCCAATCATATGTTTTTTCATACAAAGAGTTAAATAAGGAATTCTTACAACTCAGTAGCATGGCTACAGGCAACCTAATTAAAATACTACGAGGAAAGACCTTATATAAACATGTCTCTGAAAAAGATACGACAACAATAAAGAAGTGCGTGAAAAAAGTGGTCTATATTCATGCCACATGTGGACAAACCTCTAAAACAGCATGCTAATTGAAAGAAGCCAATTACACAAAAAATTCCCACCTTGTATGATTCCATTTGTGTGAACTACACAGAATGGTAAATGAAAAGAGAGAGCAGGTTGGTGATTAGTAGGAAGTGACTTTGGGAGTAACTGCTCAATGGACATGAGATCTCCCTTTGAGGTGATAAAAGTATATTGGAACTAAGTAGAGGTGATGATTGTACAATGTGAATGTATTACATGTTACTGGATTGTTCCCTTTAAAATGGTTAATTTTATGCCACATGAATAGTAACTCAAAGAAATAACATTATTTGTAGTGACATATTGGGTCAGTGGTCACAGTATACACTTAGGATGACTACATTACCATCCAATAGAGTATATGTAGGTGTACACTCTAGAATGAAAAAAAAAATAGCAGTATTCTATTTCTTTACCCCTGCAATGCCATTTTTTTTCTTGACAACATAAGTTGATCAACAAAGCTAAAAAACAAACTAATAAAAACTCTAAGACAGTTAAGATATGAGGTTTTCTAATAATGAGCAATACATGCATTTTTTTACAGGAATGCATCTTTAAAGAAGGAGATAAATAACAAGCCAAAAGAGTAGTTTTAAAGAAGTGATGCCTGGAACCTATAAACTTCTTGTTTTTACTTAGTAAAAGGGACATTGCAGATCTGATTAAATTAAGGACATCAACTTGGGCATGTCCACACAAAGATTTATACTGAATGTTCAAAGCAATTTATTCACAAATGCAAAAGCTAAAAACAACCTAAATATCAACTAGCGAATAAATAAGCACGAAGTAGTATTTTCATATACTGAAAAATTCACCATTTAAATGGAACAAATTATAGGAAAAAAAACAAAAATTAGTAAACCTTGAAGACAGTACATTAAATGAAAGAAGCCAGAAATAACAGTGCATATACTGTATAATGTTATTTATATGAACTTGTAAGAAAAAATATAAGGAGACAAAAGGGAAGCCAGTTTCCATGTGGTTGGAGGTTATGGTGAGATTGACTGTAAGTGACCACAAATGGAAAGTTGGGGATTCTAAAAATATTTTAAAACTTGATTATTATGATGATTGCATGACTCTATAAACTTATAAAAATTATCAAACTTAAAGTACCTGAATTGTATGGCATGAAATTCATATTATTTTTAAAAATAAACAAATGGGAATAATAATAAATCACAATATTTGTATAAAAATAAGTCTTAATGGTTCTGAAAATAGGGGAAAAGAGGTTTTTTTAAACTCTTAAAAGTATCATAACATATTGAAGGCCATAACATCAAATAAATTATAAAACTAGAAAATAGCTCTTTTGTAACTTTTATAGAATACTCAATTCAGGCAAAAATAACCAATGTATATTAAAATTCATTGAATGAATATTTGCAGAAAACTAAAAGTTACATCATTTAAATATCCACAAACACTAGTACCGCTCTGCCATAAAAAACAAAATGGTGATGTAGCATCTTTTGTAGTACCATGGATGAAACCGGAGACCATTTTTCATAGTGAAATATCACAAAATCGGAGAAACAGACACCACACGTACTCAATGAAAAGGAGAAAATGGAAAGGATCAACATTTCTGTGCACACATGGATTTAAAACTCAACTGAAATCAAGTAGGAGGGAGGAGGAGGAGAGGTTAGGTTAATTCACACCTAATGGGTACAATGAACACATTCTGGGTGAAAGCAACACTTATAAATTTGACCTGACGTGCACAAAAGCAAGTTACATGATCAAAACATGTGTACCCTTCTTTTCCGGGTTGGAACCATGGAGGGTGTTGAAGAGAAGAAAAAGAAGGTTTCTGCTGTGCCAGAAATCCTTAAGAAAAAGTGAAAGTATTTCTCAGAGTTGAAGATCAAGCATCTGAGAAAGAAGTATGCCCAAAAGATGCTTCGAAAGGCAAGGAGGAAGCTTACCTATGAAAAAGCTAAGCATTATAATAAGGAGTATGGGCAGATGTCTAGAACTGAAATTTGGACGGCTGGGATGACAAGAAAATCTGGCAACTTCTATGTACCTGCAGAACTCAAATTGGCATTTGTCATCAGAATCAGTGGTATCAATGGTGTGAGTCCAAAGGTCCGAAAGGTGTTGCAGCTTCTTCACCTTTGCCAGATCTTCAATGGAACTTCTGTTAAGCTCAACAAGGCTTCCATTAACATGTCGAGGATTGTAGAACCATAGACTGCATGGGGCACCCAAATCTGAAGTCAGTAAATGAGCTAATCTACAAGTGTGGTTATGGCAAAATCAATAAGAAACTAATTACTTTGACTGGTAACAGTTTGATTGCTTGTTCTCTTGGCAAATATCGCATCATCTGCATGGAGGATCTGATTCATGAGATCTATACTGTTGGAAAATGCTTCAAAGAAGCAAATAATTTCTTTCAAGCCTTCAAGTTATCATCTTCAGGGGGTGGAATGAAGAAAAAGATAACCCACTTTGTAGAAGGTGGAGATGCTAGTGACAGGGAAGACCAAATCAATAGGCTTATTAGGAGAATGAGCTAAGGTATCTGCCCTGATTATTTTCGTAATCTGGTCAGTTATTATACAGCATTCAAATTGAAAAAAAAAGTGTGCCCCTGTAATATTCTGAAATTTAAAAAAAAGAAAAAGAAAAACAATAAAAGAGTAAGAAAGTTGGCAGTAAAAAAAAAAAATAGATTAATCCTGGTGGACATCATCTAAAATGATAGAAATGAAAAAAAGAAATAGCCTTAATACCTCTGATGCGGCCTTAATACCTCTGATGTGATATAATGGGACGTTTACAATATTACCTAATAGTATTCTAAACCAAATGTTTAATCTACTACTTAGAAGACAAATAGACAAATCCAGACTACTAGGGCATAATAAAAGTCTCTCAGACATAGACCTCAACATGTTATTGTCATGAAAAAACAATTAAAAAATGAAGAGCATAGCTAAGGACACAGCAAGTAAAGCAAAAAGACAATCTTCAGAAAGGGACAAGATATTTTCAGGGTATCAATCTGGACAAAGGCTTGATAACTAGAATTCAAATTAATGAATAGAAAAAGAGTAAACAATCTCATCTAGGAACAGAACCATCTCTAAGGAAGACAGACAAATGGCTAACAAACATTTGAAAAAATGTTCATCTTCCTTGATCATCAGAGAAATGCAAATCAAAACCACCCTGAGATATCACCTACTGTCGCCTTTCCCCGTCCTGGGGGAGAGGGCGGCACCGTGCGTGTTCGGTATGTGAAGGGGGAAGAGAGCTATAGTAGCTTTAGAAGGAGAATGAAAGAACACGCACACAGTTCAGACTTGGAGGTCACGCCTAGAAAGTAAAGAAAGACAAGAGACAAAGTGTAGTTCAAGAGAGTCAGCAAAGTTGGAGCCAACTTCCTTTATTCATGGGGCGATATATAGGGGAGTGGAAGGGGCTACCTGTAAGGTTGCATGCAAATGGTTTGTTTATGGGTAAA